>JAJOZX010003092.1:522500-567092 GCA_023014485.1 Bathynomus jamesi | reverse complement strand
ATAACTGAAAATAACTGTGACAATAATTCTGCGACAATACTTCTGCGACAATAATTCTGTGAAAATACTGTTTTTCAATAAAAAGAATGTATCACTGTGTCTGAAGTGTTCACTGTTTTTTTTGTTAATTCTGGCTCACTACTAATATTAATTGTTAATAATAATGACTTTTCAAATGTTAGAAATTATTTTAAAACAGAGTTTTGTACTTAACAAGATTCCTACGGCGAAATCCTTAGAGACGTGTCCTGAAGACGTGTCTTGCTGGCCACTTCTTCTTGTGAAAACTAGGCGTGGAGAACTTGGAGTCGTGACGCACCGGTTCAAGGGTGGATGTGACGAACTAGAAGTCGTGACACGCCGGTCAACTGGTGTTGGTTCTGGTTCCAGGGTCTGGAAGACTGGAAGAATCCTGGAGTCGTGAAGATCCTGGTTGAAGAGTCGCCAGTTGGTTAACCCCTCCGTCTATGGCCCGTGTTGCTTCGAAGTCGACGGGGTTCTAGTTAGGTGGCAGCAACGGATGTGTGACTTGAGTAGTTTCTTCTATATTATCCGACTTTTTCTATAGTGGCTCGGAGGACTCTGATAGACTTACTCAAATGCTGAAGGTTCCGGACTCTTCTTATAGCATATCCGGAAAATTTAATGACTAAGTTCTTCTGAAGAGAGCAAGGCTCGAAGGGGAAAATAAAAAGTTTCTTCTTACTGCAATTTACTGCTAAAATGTACATGTGTGCTCAGCCTCTGAATTAGCTTCTGAATGACAATGGAAGATTTTTAGTTGGTTTATATACCCAAAAACTGCTATCATTATTATTAAATGCTAAAAAAGGCTGTATTATTTTGCAACAATATTCAAAAGTAAAGTAATTTTTAGCTGTGGTAAGGCTTGAACGAGTAAACAAAATATTTGAAGACGAACCATATTTTTATCTTAAACCGCGACTTTTCACATCTGATGTTATCATGATCTGCCAAGTTAACTAAAAGTGGAAATCGGACTATGCCATCTTCACACTAAATATGCTATGAGTGAAATTTTAAGGTTTAAGATGTACAATTTTAATGCTTAGGCAAGGCATGATCTCATCTTTTATAACGAAAGGAATGTATCGAAATATGAACATTGCAAAGCTTAAGCACGATTCCTTATTAAGCGAAATCTAAAAAAATGATTATGAGATTTTAAAAAAAAACAACAGGTAACCAATTATTTGGCAAAGTAGAAAGCAAATCAAAAATTTTATCCAAACTCGCGTTGGGCGATTTTGGTCCTTATGTAAAAATGAATACACACACGTACATACATATGAGTATAGCATTATATAAAGTAAATATATAAGAATATACAGGATTAATAAATACATGAACCATTAACACATGAATTTTTAAAATGGATACTTTTTCTTAAAATGGATACAAGAACTATATAAATGAATACAAAATTACATGAAGAATAAGATATAATAGGATATGGAATTATATATATATATATATATTACCCATAGTATATATATATATATATATATATACCCACAGTATATATATATATATATATATATATATATATATACCCACAGTATATATATATATATATATATATATATAATATATATACAGTATATATATATATATATATATGTAAAAAGTGAACAAAGAACAATTCCTACACCATTATATGGATTCATTGTCTTGATGCAGAACTTATGTTCGTATAGTTTTATGTTCGAATGTCCATTTTTTACATAAGAAACCAAAATCGCATAAGCGAGTTTTGGATAGAATTTCGATTTGTACGTCTTTATTCATTCCTGTATTTTTCTAATCCATCTTTTCTAATAATGACTTATACACTATGACGTCACAAAATAACTTTGTTCTCTTTAAGTTTCCCATACTTTTGTACACTGAATCACGTTCTTAGTATTTGGACATCTTCCGTATTCAATTGTATGGTAAATTCTTTAGTAATAATGTTGTGGTGTTATGTAGTATAAATATTAATTATTCAACCATACTCATTATTCCAACCATACTCATTATTCAACCATACTCATTATTCAACCATACTCATTATTCAACCATACTCATTCTTTACATTCATGTTTCTTCTCTTGACCGCTAATCCTTTATTAATTTTATTACTTATTCATTCATCTACCTATTGTCTACTTATGCCCTCAACTTATCATCTATTTTACTCGTGTCTATATTACGCACACAACCTATTGTGTGACGAATGATATGTGTACACTACTGTGTGCAGTCGTACATGTCTATTGACGATCATGATTACGTACATGTATTCTTTTTACGTTTTATTTTCTTTTATTATTTCACCTCCGCATTGAACTCAAAAATGCTGAGTTAAGTTTAAAATTCCACTCACTACGACAGAATCGAGCGCCTCAAAGATAAAATACCTCCGTTCGCTCTGATTTCAAATTCATAACATATTATAGCATATTATTTTCGTAAATAAATTATCTCGTATGTGCCATGTACTTTGTATTATATTTCTAACATCTAAATTGTCTATTAATATGAAACACTGTAAAAAACCAAACAAAAGTTATAGTAACTGTTTAATTGTAATTAACTGTAATACTTTAATTTATATAACGTAATGTACTTTAATGAAACTGTAATTAATAATACTTTAATGTACTTCATTGAAACTGTAATTAAATGTAATGATTTAATTTATAATGTAAGAATGTACTTTAATAGAACTGTAATGGACAATCATAAGCGTATGTGAAGTAATCCATAATTGTAATCGTAATTGTAATGAACCAAAATTAATACGTACTCAGTCGTGTACTTAATTTGTACTTATGTGTACTATTACGAAATGATATCGCCTTCATAATGTAGACTCGGCGAAAAATACAAATTAGTTTTTATTTTAATTTTTTTTAATTTTTATTTCTAATCTTTCAAAAACATCTGATCATGTGTTTTAAAAAGGGGGAAATTTAACCTTCAACTGTCCCTCCCCCAAAACATTTAAGTTTATATTATACATGGCACTTCTTCATTGCACTTCTTCATTAGACTTCAGATTAGCATTTCATTAGGACTCCTTTGTTAGCAGCCTTGCTGCGGGGAGGGGGCAGAGGCCCCTTGACTTCTTAATATTTTTAGATTCCTGCCTGAGCCATGGTCGAAAGAGGTCTAACCTCTACCCCTGTAAATTCAGAGTACTAACTGTAATTTTTGAGAAGTAAGCCAAAGTAAAAGAAGTTTTTATTTTTCCCTTCGAGCCGTGCTCTCTTCAGAACTTAGTCAGAAAAGTCGATAATTTTAGTATAAGAGAAAGTATCAGAGTATTATAGCAAGAGGAGAATTAATAATTCTCGACCCATAAGCGAGAGAAAGGGACAACCCAAGCACCATAGAAGATATCGGCATAACAGTCTGGCGAGTCTGTAGCCAAGAGTTTAACAGAGTGGCGACCGAAAAGAATTAGAATGTTATAGAAGAAATATCCGTTGCAGCCTCCTAACTAGAACCCCCGTCGATCCGAACCGACTCAGGGCCATAAAGGGGGTTAACATATTATATATATATATATACAGTATATATATAATATATATATATATATACAGTATATATATATATATATATATATATATATATACAGTATATATATATATATACACACAGTATATATATATATATATATACACAGTATATATATATATATATAAATATATATATCTATATTAGTGATGTAGCGGATGTCATTTTTTTCACATCCGCGGATGCGGATGCGGATGAGGATGTTTGATTTCAACATCCGCGGATGCGGATGCGGATGCGGATGTCTACATTTTCGTTATTTTTTAGGATATATTCGTGATTTGTTGTGTTTAACGTATATAATAAGTTATTATACAGAGAGAGCTGTAGCTATAATGTAGTATAATTGATTAATTGTACAATAATTGCTGTACTTTTCTCTGAACATATAAAATAATATCAAGCATCTAACTAATATAGAAATCAATCAGTGAATTCGTCTGCAAATAATTCATTATATTTTGTTGAGTTTCAGCCACAATTAGAAACCATAATTGTGTTACCAGGATGCCGGACGTGAACCCAACTCAAATGCACCCCCACCGACCTCTTTCCTCAACCTCCACCCTTATAGAAAGAGATCTTTAATTAGCTTGATAACTATTTATATTAAGTTTAAAGTTTTATTAGGCATATTTATAAATGAGTAATTAAAATAAAGTAAACTAAGATGTTCATCGTTTAATGTTCAAACTTAATTATAGGAAGATTATACTTAAGGAACATTAATTTTTCTGCCTTTTCTGCTGCCAGTCTGTTTCTCTTTTCATCATATATTAATCCAGCACTGCTAAATAAACTCTCGCTTTGTACGTTTGTTGGAGGACTGGCTAAATGTTTCCTTGCAAGTTTACTCAAGTATGGATAGATATTCTGCGTATTTTTCCACCAACTAATAGGATTGTCACATGCAGCCAAGCGTTTTTCTTGGTGATAGCTCTCGATCATTTTTACTACAGCTTTTGACATCGCGAAGGTCTCGTCATTGCTGCTTGACTCAAGAAACTGAGAGACAGATTCTGTGATAGATTTGCTTGTTGAAGGTGTTGGTTCTGTCACTGAAACTTTTATTCTTTTGGTGGGTGGCGAAGCGACAGATTCAAGAGATTGAAGCTCTTCAACTGCTTTGCCAAGTGGTGATTTAACTCATTCTAATGTACTAGGTGAAAATAACTTAGCTTTGTAACGTGGATCTAAGTAGGTTGCAAGAGAGTAACTTCATACAAGAACAGCCTCTCGTCTTGTCGCTTGCATCACTTTTGCGCACAATGAACGAGTTCTATTAATATAGTAGAATTTGATAATTTCCGCTTATTAATGACATTTTATCTCAACGGTCCACATCCGCACGACATCCCTGGGGTGGTTCGGAGTCGACGGGGGTTCTGGTTAGGAGGCAGCAACGGATCTGTTACTTGCAGTAGTTTCTTCTGTACTACTCTCCGAGTTCTTCTTTAGTGGCTCGGAGGATTCTGAGAGGCTTATTAAATTCTTTGAGGTTTCTCCCCGATTCTTCTTGTAACTTATCGGGAGATTCTAATGACTAAGTTTCTGAAGAGAGCACGGCTAGAAGGAGAAGATGAAGACTTTTTCTTACTGTGTTTTACTCCTAAACTGTTACAGATAATTCAAAGCTTCGTAGTTGGAATCAGAATAAACATGGAAGAAATTTGTGGGGTTTATATACCCCAATTCTACTAACATCATAATTATTAAATGTTGAAGAGGCTGCATTATTTTTGCACAATATTTGAAAATAAAGTAAATCTTTTAGCTGTGATAAGGTGTAAACGAATAAACAAGATATTTGAAGATGAAGCCATATTTTTATCTTAAATTGCGTATTTTCAGATCTGATGTTATCATGATCTGCCAAGTTAACTAAAAGTGGAAATTGAACTATGCATCTTTACACTAAAATATGCATATGAGTAAAAATTAAAGGTTTAAGATTTACAATTAAATGCTTAGGGAAGACATGACTTCATCTTTTATAACGAAGAGAGAATGTATATAAAACATGACATGGCAAAAGTTACTCAGGATTCATTATTAAGCTAAATCTTAAAAAATGATTATGAGATTTTTTAAAAAACAACAGGTCATCAATTATTTGGCAAAGTAGAAAGCACATCAAAATTTATTCCAACGAAAAATAATAATAAAAAAAATAACAACAGTATCGCCGATTCTACATTCCTTATGGCGACATAATGTCGGGTCGGACATTGAGTACATTGTAATTTTGGTCTATTGTAACTATGATTATAATTAATAATTAATTCATTTATTATCGTTAACTACAGTTCCATTAAAGTACATTGACTACGTCATTTAGTACATTACATCATTAAGTACAGTTTCATTAAAGTACATTACATTATATTAAATTAAAGTATTACAGTTAATTATAATTAAACAGTTACTATAACTTTGTTTTGTTACAGTGTTTCATATTAATAGACAATTAAGATGTTAGAAATATAATACAAAGTACATGGGCACATACGGTATGGATGAATATGGTTGAATAATAATATTTATACTACATAACATATAAATAATGACTTCTATAGAGTGTACAGTTTTTATTATGATGTTAAAGAATTTTCAGACATTGAATACTAGAGATATGATGAAGGGAAATTAATGACGGGAAAATGTGACGTCAAAGTTATTGAATTTGTACGTATAGTACAAATTATTATTAAGAAGATTTACAAGAACGAATTAGAGACAAAGAGTGGGTATTAATGACTAAGAAGTTCAACTACGGGTTCCAATCCTGTTATATGCAATGTGTATGCATAATCTAGGGACGAGGGTGAGATGAAAGGCAATCATAATTAATTATAATGAATTCTATAACAAATGAAAAATGAAATGGAAAATGTATACGACTAAACCATAGAAATGGTAGATCGTAGGGTTGTGACACAAACAAAAATAGGAAGCTACAAATAAATTTTTTATCCAAACTCGCGTTAAGCGATTTTGGTTCTTATGTAAAAATGAATATTAATTATTCATTGTTCATTTTTACATATATATATATATATATATATATATATTACACTGTTGTATATATATATATCTGTGTATATATTATATATATGTATATATATATATATTATATTATATATATAATATATATTATATATTATATATATATATATATATATATATATATATATATATATATATATATATATATATATATATATATATATATACAGTATATATATATATATACTATATATATTGTATATATATATATATATATATATATATATATATATATATATATACTGTGTGTATATATATATACACAGTCTATATAAATATATATATATTACATATTATATATATATGTGTGTATATATGTATATATATATATTTATGTATATATATATATATTTACTGTATATATATATATATTTATATATATATATATATATATATATATTTACCCCTCCGTCTATGGCCCGGTGGTTCGAAGTCGACGGGGGTTCTAGTTAGGTGGCAGCAACGGATGTGTGACTTGCAGTTTTCTTCTATATTACTCTCCGAGTTCTTCTATAGTGGCTCGGAGGACTCTGATAGACTTACTAAAAATGCTGAAGGTTCCGGACTCTTCTTATAGCGTATCCGGAAAGTTTAATGACTAAGTTCTTCTGAAGAGAGCAAGGCTCGAAGGATAAGATAAAAACTATCTTTTACTGTAATTTACTGCTAAAATGTACAGGTAGTGCTCAGCCTCTGAATTAGCTTCTGAATGACAATGGAAGATTTTTACTGGGTTTATATACCCAAAAACTGCTAACATCATTATTATTAAATGCTAAAAAGGCTGTATTATTTTTGCACAATATTCGAAAATAAAGTAAATTTTTAGCTGTGGTAAGGCTTGAACGAGTAAACAAAATATTTGAAGACGAAACCATATTTTTATCTTAAACCGCGACTTTTCAGATCTGATGTTATCATGATCTGCCAAGTTAACTAAAAGTGGAAATCGGACTATGCATCTTTACACTAAAATATATATGAGTAAAATTTTAAGGTTTAAGATGTACAATTTTAATGCTTAGGCAAGACATGATCTCATCTTTTATAACGAAAGAGAATGTATACAAAATATGAACATTGCAAAGCTTAAGCACGATTCCTTATTAAGCGAAATCTAAAAAAATGATTATGAGATTTTAAAAAACAACAGGTCACCAATTATTTGCAAAGTAGAAAGCAAATCAAAAATTTTATCCAAACTCGCGTTGGGCGATTTTGGTCCTTATGTAAAAATGAATACACACACGTACATACATATGAGTATAGGCATTATATAAAGTTAAATATATAAGAATATACAGGATTATATAAATACATGAACCATATAACACATGAATTTTTAAAATGGATACTTTTTCTTAAAATGGATACAAGAACTATATAAATGAATACAAGAATTACATGAAGAATAAGATAGTATAGGAATATGGGAATTATTTATGGTTCATTTTTACAGGGCTCTTCCCCTAGAATGATATTAATATAATAATGTAACATCCTAACTAATGCTAACTAGATGATAACTATGGGTTTTATAATACAGATTATATATACAACATAAGTCGGGTGGTTAAGTCTAGTTCACGTGGTCTGGGTACGCACTCTTGGTCGTGCATAAATAGTTTCATGTTCCGTGTCACTTGGTTTTCTTTGTTCCCAGAATGATCTTTTCACCACAAATATACCGAGGATAATAGCACATACAATAATGATACTAACGGCAGATGTTGAGAAAATGGTTACCGGTTGTAGTATTTGTAAGAGGTTATTTTGGTTATCATCCGAAATTTTAAACCGGCTCAATTGATCATTCCATTCAGGGGCATGTAGTTCGGGTAGGATGGTTACAGGTTTTATGGAGAGATTTAAGATCTCTATGACGGGTTTAAATTTAATTTGCGACGGGAATGGGTATGAGTTATTAAGGGTAACCTTGTACGGGTTGTATATTTGGAGGGCTTTTGAACGCAAGGAGCAACCAATTGGTAGCCGAATAACCATAGGGATTGTGATGAGGGAATAATTCGATGGACACTCGAGAGTAGCGGCAGTCCTGTTCGCGAAAGAAACCCAGATGTCTGGTCCAATTCGTAGTTGGATGGTTTTAGGGGAATTAAATTTTTTAAATGAACATACCGGTCACGAATTAAATCGATAAAGCAAGACCTAGTAGTTGGAAGAATAACTGGTTTGAGTGGAGGGCAGACGAGTTGTTTATTTGGTTGCGGGAATCGGCAATGCCGGACGTCGCTATCTGACATCATAGAATAAGCTGACAGATCTTTGGTGAGGAAAAGGTAAGGTGGTACGGTGGGTAAATACAATCGATAGACATTAGAGTTGTTTTGGTAGGGTGTTGGGAAAGGGTGAAATTTATATACGTCATAAGTGAGGACATCGAAAAATGGTATAATTATGAGGTATGTGTAGGGGCGTGGTCCATGTACAGTCCAGGTGTATTCTAGAAATTGAGGGTAATTAGTGTGGTTGAGTGGGAATATGGGTGATAATTTTAATTGTGACTGGGCGGTGTGAATCAAGGACTGAAGTATTTCCCATGGTATTAGGGTGGAAAGAGTGATTTTTCCATGGGCTAGCTGGGTTGCACGCAAAACCTTGGAATGAATCGTAGTTATTCGTTGTAAGTATTTATCGATTAGGGTTACTTGTAGGTTCATTATCTCTATTAATTCTAGATATCTTTTGTGTTCTTTGTATTGAGCTAACATGGATTCAAGGTATGTGAATCTGTCCGAAAGGGAGTGGAGGAAGCGATTGTTTTCGTGTAATGACCTAATAGTTTGTTCTAACATGTGTCCATTATATTGTCGATTTCGCGCGAAGAGATTCAATTTAAGTTCAATTCTTTTAATATCTTCTTCGGTTGCTAATCCGAATAAACCTTTGAACAGTTTCCCTCCTATATCTATCAGTCCCCTTTTACTTCTTTGGTTAAAGTTTTCTGAATTTTTAGTTTCAGTTTGTATCCATGGTAAGGCTAATATTTCTGATAGGGCGCGTGCTGTAGTTTGAATATTTTCGAGGGTATTTTCTAACAGAACGCGACTAATCTGATCTTTTCCTTGGAAAGAATTCTGGACTTTACTTTCAAACGTTTTTAATTGGGTTTGTATCTGAAGGAGATTGATTTTAATTCTAGCAGGGGGTTGCAAATTTATATAAAGGTCTGCGTGCCCTTTCAAAAATTTACCTTCTGCAAGTTTTTCTATAACAACTCCGGTAGAAATTTTAATGCTAGGTCTACAAGAGTAAATAATTTGGAAAATTATAAGGGGGACAATTTTATTCATTTCTACGCCTTAGTTATACGGAGCTGGGGGTAGTTGTGTGGATACTTGTGTTTGTGGGCGAAGGGGTCGGCCTCGTTTTGGTGGCAATGGGGGTCGACCGTTGAGCTCGGATTCTGAGCGGGTTCGTTTCTTATGTGAAGGTTCTAGTTCACGTGGTGATGCATTTGCGGGCGGTATGTAGGGTCCGTGCGTCGATCATCAATCGGTGAGGGTGGTGACAGAGGAGATGGTGGAGTTGGAGGAGATGGTGGAGTTCCACTGAGTGATCCTCTCGAAGGGGTTTCTCCAGGGTCTGGGTCCGATGGGACGCTTGGCTCTGGGGCCTCCTCTTGTTCAGAGATTGCCTCGAGTACTGGTGGTATTACGAGGTACCAATCTTCGTCATGGGTAGCGGTTCCCGCGGTGACCACTTCAGTTTTTTGATCCCTGCCCGATTTGTTAATATCTTGACCTTTTGAAGGATAGGCGGCTCGAACGCCTGGCAGCTGTTTTTTGGGAAGGTGTTGTTCGGAAGCTATCTTCAAATTGTCAGCGTGAATGATCTTTAGTTTGGAATGATCCCGGAGGTCGAGGATTTCATAACGATTTTTTCCGAGGTTTTTCATAATCCTATATGGGCCATCCCATTTTGGGTATAATTTGCGATGAGCACCTGGCGGTTTCACGCTCTTCAGATAACATCGCATACCGACGATTATAGTCCGTTGACGGGGATGACGCCTATGTTGCTCTTGCTCCATCTGTTGGTTTCGTTGGTCGAGGGCATAGCGGATTATGTCAAAAATCTTGAAAGATCGTTCAGCTAGTTGCTGATTTGCTTCTGCCATTTCGGAAGATGTTAGAACTGCCGGGTCGGTTTGGTCGGGCAAATCAAAAGGTAGACGCTTGTCGTAGTGATAGAGGACGAAATGAGGGGTGTCCCCGATGGACACATTATAGCCATTGTTGATGGCTGTTTGTACCATGGGAAGGGAATCATCCCATGTACGGGAGGATGCATCGACAACGTGGCGCAGGGCTTCCAAGATCTTTCGATTGTGCCTTTCCACTAAGCCGTTTGCCTGCGGATGGTATGCCACAATGTGTGTATTTTTAATTTTACACATGTTACAGAGTGACTCGAACAGTTTGGAAGTGAAACTAAGGGCGTTATCCGAGATTAGGATGGAAGGAGTGGTATGATTTTGGATGACGCGTTCCACTAGGGCTCTTGCCACAGTTTCCGAGGTCTGGTCTGGAATGGCGGCTACTTCGCTGTAACGCGAGAAGTGGTCCGTAAACACAATGATGTACTGATTTCCCTTTGATGTTTTGGGAAATGGTCCCAGTATATCCATTCCAGTTCTTTGCCAGGGCCTTTGGCATACTGGATATTTATGCGTGGATGGTGTGGATGTTGTTGCCACTTATGCTTAACACGACGGACATTCGGCGATGTATTCTTGTACCTTTTTGTTCATCTCGGGAAAGTGGTATCGCTCCAAAAGACTCTTGATGGTGCGATCCGGCCCCATGTGTCCATACAAAGGTGAGTCGTGACAAAGTCCAATGGCTATATCGACGAGATCCTTTGGTATCTCCACGAGGTCATTTCCATCTTCGTTCCTGAAATGTACGAGCCCATCTTTGAGGTTGTACTGTTCTTTTACCTTCGATGGTTCCTTTTGTTCCAGGCGCGCCCGAAGGTTTTGGGTGTGTTGGTCCTGTTGTTGGGAGTATTGCAGACACTCGTAGTCGAACACAGGAAGAATTCCTATTTTATTCACTTGGGCGTCGGGCTTGAGTCTCGACAATCCGTCTGGAATAACTTGCAGTTTTCCCGGTTTGTATACGATTTTGCTGCAAAGTCCTGAATCAACAGAGCCCATCTACTCAATCGTCCTTCAAGTAGCTTGTCCTTGAAGAGGTACGTGAGTGGCTTATGATCAGTCTTGATGGTTACATCGTAGCCATAGACGATATTTCGGAATTTTTTCAAAGCCCAATATACCGCTAGGGCCTCTCGGTCCGTAGTGGAATAATTCCGTTGAGGTGCAGAGAGAAGTTGACTGGCATAAGCAATGGGTAATTCCACACCGTCTACGTCCTGTAACAGGACGGCTCCTAGTCCATAGGAGGAAGCATCTGTGGCTATGATGAAGGGTCTTGTGTAATCAGGATATTGTAAAATGGGATGACAGGTTAGTTTATTAATTAAAGTTTCAAAGGCATGTTGGTGATCGGATTCCCAGTTAAATTTCGAATTTTTCTGGAACAAATTAGTAATGGGTTTAGCAATATTTGAAAATTGGGGGATAAAGTTCCGATAGAATCCGACAAAACCAATAAATGCACGGGCGTCGTCGATGGTTTTGGGTACAGGGTACCTTTCCAGGGCTTCGAGTTTGGCTGGATCAGGTTTAATTCCTGTGGACGAGAGTAGGAATCCTAGGTATACCAGGGATTCTTGTAAAAAATTGCACTTTGCAAGCTTCAGTTTAAGGTGTGCTTTTCTCAAGTGTGATAGCACATTCTGAAGGCGTTGAAAGTGTGTTTTTATGTCCGAACTGTAGACGATAATATCGTCAAGATAAACGAGAGCTTCGACACCTAATAGGTCGGAAAGGACTATATTCATCAACCTAGAGAAATTAGCAGGCCCATTTCGGACTCCGAAAGGTAAAACCTGGAATTCGTAATGGCCTCGGTTAGTGGAGAAAGCAGTCAATGCCCGAGATTCGGGACTGACCTCCATTTGCCAATAACCCGATGCTAAATCGAGGGATGAAAAAAGTTCGCTTTCCCTACGTTCAGAATTGTTTCCTGCATGTTTGGAATCGGGAAACGGTCTGGGATGGTAATGTTGTTCAGGCGTCTAAAATCTATACAAGGGCGAGATGTTCCGTCCTTTTTGGAGACGAGAATCATAGGAGCGGACCAGGGACTAGCTGAAGGCTGAATGACATCCTGCTCCAACATGTCCTTGATGTGTTCCTCAATAGTGACTAATGGGAATGTGGAACCCGATAGGGAGGAATGAAAATGGGTTTGGAATTGGGTTCCAACTTGATTTCAAAAGGGACCAAATTAGTTCGGCCCAGAGGATCTCCTTTTAGGGCAATCACATCTCTATTTCTTATCAGGAAATCGAGAAGTGATTCCATTAGTTTGGGATCCTGTAAAGCTGGTGACTCCTGAAGGGAGTGCTCCAGACATTTCTTATATTCTTCTTTTAATACTGAAGGATTTAACTCTAAGGAACTGGAAACACGATTTATCATACTGATGGGGAAATCTGAATCTACTTCTACTGTGGAAACAGTTCCTATTTTCTGATTTGAAGTTAATTCTATAGGACTTTTTCCTTTGTTTAAACAAACAACAGGGATAGCTGAATTCTGACTCTGACTAAGGACTTGGGCAATAAGAACATCTCTTTTGAAATTACTTTTCTCTGTAATCAGAGTACGCTCTGACTCTAATAATTTTCCTTGACTGTTAACTACTTTTGCTAGGAAACAAATCTTCTCATAAGGTGCTACTGTTATATGCTCGGTAGGGCATATGAAAAATTGTGAATCTGATTCTGGTTCGGCGACTAAAATTTGCCTTATTGGCTGAACTGAAGCTGGCTGACTGGAAACTGGCTGACTGGAAACTGGCTGACTGGAAACTGGCTGACTGGAAACTGACTGTGTTGATCCAACTGGATTCAACAACTGGAACTGATTACCCTGGGGTCTGATTTCTGGAGCGGTTGTCCCTCTGGATGCAACCGGCTGACTTGAACTGCTATCAAGTGGAGGGGGTTTCCTATTTCTTTCGGAAATCTGAACTGACTAATTCTATTAGCATTAAGCTGTCTGTCATTCTCACGGAGATGGTGTGTCCTATTTCGACACTTTACTAACTTTCCGGCTGGGTAAATCTCCCATTGATTCCGGTTAAAAAAATCCATACCTAGTAGGATGTCTGTCTGAAAGGTGGCGACTGTGTCCACTATACAACATTTCGCGGGGTATACCGCGTTTCCAACTTCTAAATATAACTCAATTTCTCCGTATGTAGGTATGGGTGTGCCCGTAACTCCTCTGAGTTGGCAGGATGGTGCCTTAAGTTCATATTTGTAATTTGTACTCTCTAGTAATTCATCTACACATTGTTTCTTAATTAACGTCGCGTGTGCTCCTGTATCTAGGAGAGCAGTTAAATCTTGGTTATCGGTGCTACAATTTATTATTAAATCTAGGAGGTCCGCACCTATTATCCTGATGGGGAGTTTGTGTGCGTATCTGGGTTCATTACTGTAATTTAGGAGGGAGGAGGTTGAACTGCCGCCTCCAATGTAGGGTCTAAAAAAGGGCTCGAATGGTCTTCTATGGGAGGACCTGGGTCATATTCTACGGGAATATCATACGCTGGAGGGTGTTCTTGAAAACTGTTCTCTGGGGAAAATGATTCCTCCACGGGTACTTCTACGTACCGAACTAGTTGACCTTGCTGGTTGTACTGAGGTTTGTACATCGGGTAAGAGTGTGGTTGACCCTGTGGTCGTAATCTATTGGGTTGGTAGTTCGACTGAGGCTGGGAATGGACTGGTTTCTGTTGGGATACGTTTTGGGAACGTTGGTGGTTTGGTTTCTGAAAGTGGGGTCTATACCCTGCAGGGGCTTTATCAGCACACTTTTGGCGATCGCCACGGCGATGACCATGTTCGTGACAGTGGGAGCAATAAGAGGGATTACATTGACTTATCATGTGCCCAAAGCTATCGCAGTTAAAACACTGTGGAGGAGGGCGTGTATTCTGGGTTTGGGGGGCTTGTTTCTGGGGTGTTCCCTGCATTGGCCTCGATTTATAGGGTTGTTGTTGTTGTTGGTGTTGTGGCTGCTGCTGCTGAATGTAATGTACAGGGGTTTCTCTACCTTTCGGTAGTTTTGGTTTGCTAAATCGGGGTAATGTTCCCGTGTTTTGTTTATGGCTACACTTACAGGTTTGTCAACATTTAAAAACTCCTGAAACTTTTTTTTAGGTGCTCCGGGTAGGTTTTGGTAAATGGTTGTGGCTACTATTAGATTTCTTTGTTTCGAAGTGAAAGTTATGCCACATGCATTTTCTGCGGCACGGAGGGCTTCTCCTACAAGTTTATGTGTTCGTGTAATAAAATTGTTTAAATCTTCGTGTTCCTCTTTCTTCCATTTAGCTTGGAAGACCGCTTCTAACGTGGCTAAGGGTTGTGCAAGTGTTATTTCTTTAAAAAATTCTAATAAGTTTTGTTTAAAATCGTCCCATGTTGTAGCTTCGCTAATTGATGGGACGTAGGTGACTGTGTCATGAGCATTCCCTTCTTTCGGGTCGATAAATCTTTTTGCTTCCCTAATTTTTATATCATTATCGGTAATATTTTCGCGTAAGAAATGTTGCTCTAAAGATTCAATCCAAGGTCTTACGCGTGGTTCAACAAAACGATTACACTGCTCAACACTCATTTTATTGCCAATCATATTAGAGTGATTTTGGGGTAACTTTGTGGTGCTGATTCCGAATATGACATCGGTTTTGCTAGATTGGCTCTAATTTATGAGATAATTGGTACCCCATTGAAACACGTAAAAATGCAAAAAATTTAATGTTCAGGCGGAGCCTACTTACAAATCGCATTGAAATTGTCTCAAATCATACAAAAGTAAACACATGAAATACATAATGGCATTTTATTCGGTCTCACCATCTAGAATGTTCCGGTAGTTTCCCATATGCACGCGTTATGGTTACGTTTCCTATTAATTGAGGGTATTCATTATCTCAAGAACTAGAGCCAAATCGGAAAAACTACTTTCATTTTGGAATTCAGCAACCCCAAAATACCCTAAATTCGTACGAATTTCCTTGGCAACGAAAATTTTTTTTTTTTTTGTTGACCTGTGTTATCTATGGTCCCCTTAAAAATTAAAACAGTATGAGGAAGGTTTACTAGTCTGCATAAGTTAATGTATGCTGGGGCGGGGGTTTGAGACTGAGACATATTGGCTTGTTCTGGATCTGAAGTTTGTGTGTTTGGGAGTATGTTTGAAGGGCGCGGGGTAGGTGGAAAAATGGGTGTTGGTAAATTTTCGATGTCAGAAAGCGCACCGTCTGAATCGCTCATACGTGAAGGTACTTATTAATGTGTTCTAATTAGGTCTGCTTGACCGATCTTAATTTTTGGAATGATCACATGAAGGGTTTTCCTAACTACACTATCTAAAAATAAATGCACAACAATTTGCCTAACTAGGGGAAAATTTGAAAAGATTGCAAACAAAAATACAAATGTAAACAAAATTTCACTCGAATGTACGTGAAGGTATGGTAATACTATGTTTGGTACATTAAATAAAATTATACTATAGTAACTAGAATAGTAAAAGTAACTGAAAATAACTGTGAAAATAACTGTGACAATAATTCTGCGACAATAATTCTGTAACAATATTGTTTTCAATAAAAAAATGTATCACTGGTGTCTGAAGTGTTCACTGTGTTTTGTGTTAATTCTGGCTTAATATTAAATATTAACTGTTAATAATACTGACTTTTCAAATGTTTTAGAGATTATTTAAAAAAGAGTTTTGTACTTAACAAGATTCCTACGGCGAAATCCTTAGAGACGTGTCCTGAAGACGTGTCTTGCTGGCCACTTCTTCTTGGATGAAAACTAGGCGTGGAGAACTTGGAGTCGTGACGCACCGGTTCAAGGATGGATGTGACGAACTAGAAGTCGTGACACGCCGGTCAACTGGGTGTTGGTTCTGGTTCCAGGGTCTGGAAGACTGGAAGAATCCTGGAGTCGTGAAGATCCTGGTTAGAGGGTCGCCAGTTGTTAACCCCTCCGTCTATGGCCCTGGATGGTTCGAAGTCGACGGGGGTTCTAGTTAGGTGGCAGCAACGGATGTGCGACTTGCAGTGGTTTTCTTCTATATTACTCTCCGAGTTCTTCTATAGTGGCTCGGAGGACTCTGATAGACTTATTAAAAATGCTGAAGGTTCCGGACTCTTCTTATAGCGTATCCAGAAAGGTTAGTGACTAAGTTCTTCTGAAGAGAGCAAGGCTCGAAGGATAGGATAAAAACTATCTTTGACTGTAATTTACTGCTAAAATGTACAGGTAGTGCTCAGCCTCTGAATTAGCTTCTGAATGACAATGGAACATTTTTACTGGGTTTATATACCCAAAAACTGCTAACATCATTATTATTAAATGCTAAAAAGGCTGTATTATTTTTGCACAATATTCAAAAGTAAAGTAAATTTTTAGCTGTGGTAAGGCTTGAACGAGTAAACAAAATATTTGAAGACGAAACCATATTTTTATCTTAAACCGCGACTTTTCTGATCTGATGTTATCATGATCTGCCAAGTTAACTAAAAGTGGAAATCGGACTTTGCATCTTCACACTAAAATATGCATATGAGTAAAATTTTAAGGTTTAAGATGTACAATTTTAATGCTTAGGCAAGACATGATCTCATCTTTTATAACGAAAGGAATGTATACAAAATATGAACATTGCAAAGCTTAAGCACGATTCCTTATTAAGCGAAATCTAAAAAAATGATTATGAGATTTTAAAAAACAACAGGTCACCAATTATTTGGCAAAGTAGAAAGCAAATCAAAAATTTTATCCAAACTCGCGTTGGGCGATTTTGGTCCTTATGTAAAAATGAATACACACACGTACATACATATGAGTATAGGCATTATATAAAGTAAAATATATAAGAATATACAGGATTATATAAATACATGAACCATATAACACATGAATTTTTAAAATGGATACTTTTTCTTAAAATGGATACAAGAACTATATAAATGAATACAATGCATATCTATTTTACACCTCATGAGAAAATTTTCATTTTTCTGGCAAATATATTTATTTATTTTGTGGTCCTCTTAAATTTGGTATATAAAATTCATAAATAAAATTGGAAGATAAGTAGGTCATTTTCAGGAATGGTCCAGTAACCCCCCTATATTCTTTAGAGAGAATTCTAGAAAATTCTTCCTTCAGGATAGCTATTCTAGAATTTCCATTTTTTCCCTTTATGGATTATATGATGTTTTATTTGCTTTTTCATCTATAATTACTGATATTTTCACAAGTTTACTGTTCTAGAAAGGTTACTTCATGTTACTTTACAACTTTCTTACAGTAATCAAGTCATAATATAATTTAGGTGAGTGATTAATGATTATATTATATTATTATTAAGACTAACAGGTGGTAAAACTTTTTTCAGAATTATGGCAAAAACCAGAAACAAGTGTGAAGTCTGGTTGGTCGGACAAGTGCTGGAAGAGGGTTTTTCTGAGAAGCAGCTTCCAACTAACAGTGATGTCCTTAAACGTCTTTTTCATCACATTAAGGTGGGAAAGCAAAATGTATCTGTAGCTTGCGCAACTGTAGCCAACGAAGTTATTGCTATGTGGGAAAAAGCCTCCTTAATTACATCCCACAAGCCTTATATTGTCTCAAAGCTTAAAAGGCTTTACAATAAGCATGAAGGGCTGGTCAAGAACCGAACTCGACGAACTCCTACCCAAGAGAAGAATGAAGTAGAATTTGTCACCAGCTTAAAGAAGCTTTTCGATGTAGCTCATTCAGAAGTGGAAACAGAAATAAAATTGCAGTAGGATAAAGATTTTCTTAAGGATCAAAGGAACGATCGGAAAATGATTATGGGTCCAGAAGACAAGGAGTTTTCAAGAAAGGCAAAAGCACGACAGATAAGCATGGAAAGAATGGAAAAACTTCGCAGGAAATCAAAGGAAGAAATGAGGCAATTGACAAAGGTTGTGGATCTCAACCAATTTTAAAATTCCGGTTCAGGAGGAAGTGAAGAATCATCTGGTGATGAATTGTTCTACAGAGCACTCTCATCATCATCATCAAAAAAGGAGAAGCTTGAACCAGGTGTAATTGTTAGGGATAAAAAGTTCTTGGCTGCTCTGGACCGTACTGGAACATCTGCAAGAGCTGCTATGCACATTGTGGCACCTGCCCTTTCAGCTGCTGGAGTGGAAATTGAAGAGATCACACTTTCATCATCCTCTATCTACAGGTCTCGGCGATCAACACGGATGCAGATGGGAGAAGACATTAAAGCCAGTTTCCAACCAAATACCCCTTTAATAATTCACTTTGATGGAAAGCTTCTTCCATCCATGCATGGGGGTAAGATTGATGTAATGCCCATTGTTGTGACTGGTGCAGGCGAATTAGAAAAATTACTGTCTATTCTAAAGCTTATTTCTGGAACGGGAGAAGAAATGGGGAGAGCAGTTTTAGATGTCTTGAAGCAATGGCCACAAGTAAATGAGTGGGTAGCAGGCCTTTGTTTTGATACTACTGCAAGCAATACAGGTATCCATGCTGGGGCTTGTACCATCATCCAAAAGGCCCTTCAGAGATCACTCCTTTTTCTGGCATGCCGCCACCATATCCACGAGCTTCTTATCACTACAGTTTTTGACATGTTTTTCTCTTCTTCGGGTCCACAAATTCCCTTATTCAATCGATTCAGAGATTGTTGGGATAACATTGATCAGCAGAATTACAAGCCCTATGAACCCAATGATCTCACGTCAGAATCTTTAGATCATTGGATCTTGAAGCACAGAGACAAGCTTATTTCTTTCATCAACTCCAAACTTCAAGAGGGCCACACTCGAGGTGACTACAGGGAATACTTAGAACTTGCACTTATCTTCCTTGGTTGTCCAATGCCTAAAACAAATAAAGGCTCTGATAGCAGATTCCACTACCCAGGAGCTTACAGCAGAGCTAGATGGATGGGAAAGGGCATCTATTCCTTAAACATTTACTTATTTAGGAACCAATTCCTTCTCACCCCTCATGAAAAACAAGCTCTGATACGAATAAACGCCTTTTCAGTGACAGTTTATCTTCAAGCTTGGTATACATCTCCAGTTGGAATTGATGCTCCAGCAAATGATTTGGCCCTCCTCAAGATGCTACATATCTACAAGATCCAGATTGATAAGGAAGTGGGTGCTACAGCCCTCAAAAAACTTCAGAACCATGGTTCGTACTTGAGTGAGGATCTTGTAGGATTTGGCTTTTTCTCAAACCTCGTGACTGAAGATGATAAGGTTCTAATGCTCCATAACCTTCACCACGCGCCTCCTCGAAAAGTGAGGGCAAGAAAGGTGGACCCCCGAATGTTGCAAAACCCCAATGACTTAAAGATTACCAGTTTTGTCACAACTCAAACACAAGACTTCTTCAAGTGTTTGAAAATAGAAATTCCCAAGAAACTTGAAGACATTGAGGAGCACCGTAATCGGGTCATGGCAGTCAAAGTAATCAACGACTTTGCTGAACGAGGAGTCAAACTGGCTACAGAGTTTAATGAGAAGCTCACAAAGAGTGAGGAAGAGAGACAACTGGCCTTTCAAATCATTGAAAATCAGAGAAAGGAGGTCCCTCAGCCACTGAAATCCCTATATTCTTAATCAATATATGTCTTAAATAGAATTTAAGTCGCTTTGTTTTAAAACATATTTTTCGTTCAGTCTTATATTTGCTCTAATTATCCATTAATGTAAAAGAAGTGCCATCGGAGGGGTGCCTTTTTATCATTCAAATAAAATGATATTTTGTCTATTTGTTTTCCTTCCTTTATATAAAAAAATAAAAGTGTGAGCGTTTATCAAAATTCAATTTGAAAAATTACCATATAATCGTGAAACGGTCTAATATATATATATATATATATACACACTATCTATATATATATATATATATATATATATATATATATATATATATATATATATATATATATACTCTATATATATATATATATATACACTATATATATATATATATATACATATATATATACTATATATATATATATACACTATATATATATATATTATATATATATATATATATATATATATATATATATATATTATATATATATATATATATATTATATATTATATATATTATATATATAATATATATTATATTTATATTATATTACTATATATATACTCTATATATATATATATAATATATAATATATTATATATATATATATAATATATATATATATATATTATATATGTGTATATATGCTATATATATATATATATATATATATATTATATATATATATATATATATATATATATATATATACTATATATATTATATGTATATATATATATACTATATATATATATATATATATATATATATATATATATATATATATATCTATTATTATATTATTATATATATATATATATATATTATATATTATATATATATATTATATATATATATATATATATTATATTATATATATATATATATATATATATATATATATATGATACACACAGACAGTGCATGGAACAAGGAACTCTTCTGGGATAATTAAATCCACTATAGTCCGAATAAGTAATGGTAAATGACAAATACCATAGTTTTTCTTTTTCATGATGCTAGCCTGACGTGGGCAACGGGTCACTCGCAAAGAGGTCCCATAAATATAGCTTCCCTCACCAGCTACCTGCAAAGCAGACAGGATCCAGCTTTGGGACATGGATCTAGGTTTAAAGCACCTAGCCATGCTACATTTAGAACCTCATATAAGCAAAAGACTCGCTGCCTTCACGTCAGATTGAATGCATTCAAAGAAAAGAAAAAGGGGTAACTATTATATTTTTAGCCAAAAACCAAACTTAAACCTCAACTGGCAGAATTGAGCGTCCACTTTTCAAGGCACATAACATTCCGTTTCAAGATGGAAGACTTGTTCCATGCACTGTCTGTGTGTATCTAAAAAATCAGTGAACCATTCTGAGTTCATTCCCATATATATATATATATATATATATATATATAGATATATATATATACTATATACATATACTATACTATATATATATTATATATATATATAATATATAATATATATATATATACTATATACATATATATAGTATATATATATATACACCTATATATATATAAAAAATGAACATGAATAATCCATATTCATTTTTAAATAAGAAACCAAAATCGCCTAAGCGAGTTTTGGAGAGATTTCGATTTGTACTTCTTTATTCATTACTGTATTTTTCTAATTCATCTTTTCTAATATGACTTATACACTATGACGTCATAAAATAACTTTATTCTCTTTACGTTTTCTCGTACTTTGTACACTGAATCACGTCTTAGTATTTGGACATCTTCCGTATTCAATGTATGGTAAATTCTTTAGTAATAATGTTGTGGTGTTTGTAGTATTAATATTATTATTCAACCATATTCATCCATACGTCATTTTTCCGTCATTAATTTTCCCTTGACATTGTCCTATATAAAATTTTATTAAATATTCATTTTTACTCGTGTCAATCTATGACATGCAAAACTTCATGCATTCGTTCGAAAACGCAAAAATACGTTTCTCGTATTGTTTTTTTTATATTTTTTTCAAGTGCGTTTCACCCTCGCAAGATATTCATAATGCTTATGCAAGTGTACGCAATTCGCAAATCGCATAAATCAAACATCTGAAAACGTGAAACCTCTTGTCCCTCTGATTTCAAATTTATAACATGTTATCACATATTATAACATATTATGTCGTATATAATTATCTCGTATGTTGCCCATGTACTTGTGTTGTACTACTAACCATATAGTATAACCATATAGTATAACCATATAGTATAACCATATATAAATAAATAAAAACACTGTAAGAATGTAAACGACGTAATGTACTTTAATGAAACTGTAATTAATATAACTTGTAATGTACTTCAATGAAACTGTAATTAAATTGTAATGATTTAATATATAATGTAACAATGTACTTTAATAGAACTGTAATGGACAATCATAAGCGAATGTGAAGTAATCCATAATTGTAATCGTAATTGTAATGACCAAAATTAATACGTACTCAGTCATGTACTCAACTTGTACTTATGTCTACTATGAAATTATATCGCGTTCATAAATGTAGACTCGGCGAAAATACAAATTAGTTTTTCTATTTTTATTTTTTTTTATTATTTTTTATTTGGAATTTTTCAAACATCTGATCATGTGTTTTAAAGGGGAAACTTAACCTTCAACTGTCTTCCCCAAACAATTAGGTTTATATTATACATGTATTTGTAAAATGAACAGCACTTCATTAAGTCACTTCATTACGGCACTTCATTACGACTCCTTTGTTAACGCCTCGCTGCGAGGAGGGGGCAGAGGCCCCTTGCCTCCTTAACTTTTTAGATTCCGGCCTGAGCCATGGTCGAAAGAGGTCGAACCTCTACCTCTGTAATTCAGAGCACTAACTGTAAATTTTTAAGAAGTAAATTAGAGTAAGAGAAACTTTTTTTTTTCCCTCGATTGGGCTATCTTCAGAAGAACTTAGTCCGTTAAGTCGATAAGTTATAAAAGAAAAATCGATAGTTTAGTATCAGAGAAAGTATCAGAGTATTATAGCAAGAGAAGAATTATAATCTCGACCCATAAAGCGAGAGAAAGAGACAACCCAAGCACCATAGAAGATATTGGCATAACAGTCTGGCGAGTCTGTAGCCAAGAGTTTAACAAGAGGCGACCGAAAAGAATTAGAATGTTATAGAAGAAATATCCGTTGCTGCCTCCTAACTAGAACCCCCGTCGATCCGAACCACCCAAGGGCCATAGACGGAGGGGTTTAACAATATATATACTATATATATATATATATATATATATATATATATATATATATATATATACTATATATATATATATATATATATATATGAAAATTATTTCACGAAAGTAACACGCGAAAAAATATTTATGATGAATAAAAACACGAAGGAAAGGAAACACAGATGATGCTCAAGCGCTTTCGTCTAATGACATCCTCAGGAACACTGAGGATGTCATTAGACGAAAGCGCTTGAGCACATCTGTGTTTCATTTCCTTCGTGGTTTTATTCATCATATACTGTATATATATATATATATATATAATATAACGTAAAGAACGACGCTTGTATAGGAGATATTCCGCGCAAGACGAGAAAGAGAAAAACAACAAATGAAAAATGAAGTACCACCTGGGAATCGAACCCGGGATCTTCCGATTGCCGGTCAGACGCGATAACCACTACACCATGGACTTCACTCTTCCAAATGCCGTAATTCCTCTACATACTCGCAGAAACCAATGCCCCAAGGGGGCACCTCCGCATGCCGTAACATTATATACATTCAACTGCAAAGAACACGCAGTATAAATACGTAAAGAACGACGCTTGTATAGAGATATTCCGCGCAAGACGAGAAAGAGAAACACAATGAAAAAATGAAGTACCACCTGGGAATCGAACCCGGGATCTTCCGATTGCCGGTCAGACGCGATAACCACTACACCATGGACTTCACTCTTCCAAATGCCGTAATTCCTCTACATACTCGCAGAAACCATGCCCCAAGGGGGCACCTCCCGCATGCCGTAACATTATATACATTCAACTGCAAAGAACACGCAGTATAAATAACGTAAAGAACGACGCTTGTATAGGAGATATTCCGCGCAGACGAGAAGAGAAAACAACAAATGAAAAATGAAGTACCACCTGGGAATCGACCCGGGATCTTCCGATTGCCGGTCAGACGCGATAACCACTACACCATGGACTTCACTCTTCCAAATGCCGTAATTCCTCTACATACTCGCAGAAACCAATGCGAGTATGTAGAGGAAATTACGGCATTTGGAAGAGTGAAGTCCATGGTGTAGTGGTTATCGCGTCTGACCGGCAATCGGAAGATCCCGGGTTTCGATTCCCAGGTGGTACTTCATTTTTTCATTTGTTGTTTTCTCTTTCTCGTCTTGCGCGGAATATCTCCTATACAAGCGTCGTTCTTTACGTTATTTATACTGCGTGTTCTTTGCAGTTGAATGTATATAATGTTTACGGCATGCGGGAGGTGCCCCCTTGGGGCATTGGTTTCTGCGAGTATGTAGAGGAATTACGGCATTTGAAGAGTGAAGTCCATGGTGTAGTGGTTATCGCGTCTGACCGGCAATCGAAGATCCCGGGTTCGATTCCAGGTGGTACTTCATTTTTTCATTTGTTGTTTTCTCTTTCTCGTCTTGCGCGGAATATCTCCTATACAAGCGTCGTTCTTTACGTTATTTATACTGCGTGTTCTTTGCAGTTGAATGTATATAATGTTACGGCATGCGGAGGTGCCCCCTTGGGGCATTGGTTTCTGCGAGTATGTAGAGGAATTACGGCATTTGGAAGAGTGAAGTCCATGGTGTAGTGGTTATCGCGTCTGACCGGCAATCGGAAGATCCCGGGTTCGATTCCCAGGTGGTACTTCATTTTTTTCATTTGTTGTTTTCTCTTTCTCGTCTTGCGCGGAATATCTCCTATACAAGCGTCGTTCTTTACGTTATTTATACTGCGTGTTCTTTGCAGTTGAATGTATATATATATATTATATATATACCGGTATATATATATATATATATATACTATATATATATATATATAATATTAGTGATGTAGGTCACATCCGCATCCGCATCCGCGTAACATCCGCACATTTTCTCGCATCCGCATCCGCATCTGCATCCGCACTTTGGACTGCGGATGTCGTGCGGATGTGGACCGTTGAGATAAAACGTCATTAATAAATTCATATCACGTGTTTTTATTGTGAAATTCATCCATGTATACTATATATATATATATATATAATAATATATATATCTATATATATACTATATATATATATATATATATATATATTATATATATATATATATATACTATATTATATATATATATATATATATAATATATATATATATATATATATATATTATATATATACTGTATATATATATATATATATACAGTATATATATATATATATATATATATATACTGTATATATATATATATATATATATATATATATATATATATACTGTACATATATTTATATATACATACATATATATATAATATAAATATACACATATATATACATTTATATATATATACACATATATATATACATATTATATACGGTATATATATATATATATATATATATATATATATATATATACTGTGTATATATATAGAGGGTGTACATAAAGTCAGGATCTATTTTTGTGAAGCACTTGGAAATTATATGGAATTCAATCATAACTGGTAAAGTGGTAACATTTATTAAATATTTAAGAGTAGGATTCGACGTGACGCCCATCAGTATCCCTGCACAGCTTAAATCGTTCCGCAGCATTTCTAAACACATTCTGGAGCATTTGCGGGGTTATGTTATCTGCAGCAGTTCGTATACGTGTACGTAAGTTTTCAAGACTCGTAATCTTCGTCTGATAGACGTGCGATTTGATAAAACCCCATGCAAAGAAATCTAAAGCGGTTAATCTGGTGGATCTCGTCGGCCAAGGTCTGTTGCTTCGCTCGTCCGATCCAGCGATTTGGAAAAAGTCCATTTATATAATCCTGAACAATTTTGGCATAGTGACAAGGAGCACATCATGTTGATAGACGACGGTACTAACAATCCTATCCCTATATCCCCTATATAATTTCCAAGTGCTTCAGAAAATAGATCCTGAATTTATGTACACCCTGTATATATATATATATATATATATATATATATATATATAATATATATATATATATATATATACACACAGTGTATATATCTATATATATATACACTGTGTGTGTATATATATATATATATATATATATATATACACAGGTTGGACACATAATATGAACACCTTGATAAATGGTGGTTTTTATTCTTAATATGGAGTTGTTCCTCCTTTAGCGGCAGTAACAGCTGCAATGCGTCGGGGAATTGATTCATACAGCTTTTGGACAGTGGCTAGAGGAATCTTGAGCCATTCTTCGAGCAAACCCTGCTCCAGTTCCTCCAAAGACGCCGGCGGTGGGAATCGGCTTCTGACCTGCTGCTCCAACTGACACCACAGATGCTCGACAATGTTAAGATCCGGGGATTGTGGAGGACAATCCAAGCGTTCTACTTCACTAACATGCTCTTCAAACCAGTTTTTAACGACCCCAGCGGTATGGATTGGTGCATTATCATCCTGGAAGACGGCGCCGCCATTGGGAAACAGCGTTTGGACCATGGGATGGATCTGGTCAGCCAATATTGACAGATAGACCTGGGCGTTAACCCTACCATGCAGTACTACAGCTGGGCCAAGAGTATTCCACGATATTGCTGCCCAAACCATCACAGATCCGCCTCCATGCTTAGCGGTTGTGGTCAGGCAGTCAGGGTCATAAGCATCTTGAGGCTGTCTCCAGACGTAAACTCGACCGGAACATGGAAATAGCGTAAAGTAGGATTCGTCGGAGTAGACTACATTCTTCCACCGGTCCACTGACCAATTCTTATGGTCATTACACCATTTTCTGCGCCGCTCAATGTTGATGTGCGAAAGGAAGGGTTTGGTAATTGCAGCCCTCCCAAGGTATCCAGCTCCATGGAGCTCGCGACGTACAGTTCTGGTCGATACCGGGCTTGCAAGATGCTGGTTAGCTCTGTAGTCACTTTTGGAGCTGTGGGTCTTATGGTTCTTTGTCACAATGCGCTTTAGCACCCGGCGGTCTCGATCACACAGCTTCTTCTTGCATCCACTATTGCATTTGTCGGTGCTTGACTTTCCATGGTTTTGGTATGCAGACATGACCATAGAGACAGTTCCTCTGGATACATTGAACATCTGAGCGGTTTTCGTCACCGATGCACCAGCCATCCGGCTCCGACAATTTGCCCTCTTTGGAAGTCTGACAGGTCTTTCATAACTGCTAATTCATAATTCACTCAGATCTGTAAAAACAACGTGAGGGTTATAACATGACGTATACCCTCTCTGTTACGCATTTAATAGGTTTGCCAGTCATTTGACCGTTTACTTTGTGTCTGAGCAGTCCGTAAGATAACCGGTGAAATCGGCGGGTGTTCATATTATTTTGTCTAACCCCTGTATATATATATATATATATATATATATCTATATATATATTATATATATATTATATATATATCTATATATATATATATATACTGTGTGTATATATATATATATATACGGTGTGTATATATATTATATATATTATATATATATAGTATATATTATATACACAGTATATATATATATATATATGTATATATATATCTATATATATATTATATATATATATTATATATACTGTGTAAATATATATATATATATTTATATACTGTATATATATATATATTATATATATATATATATACGGTATACATATATATATATATATATATAATATATATATATATATCTACAGGGTGGGGCAACGGGAACCAAGTGTTTTTGGAATAATCAGGAAAATGATATTTATTTTTGGAAAGAAAATATATTGGTAGAACAACATTCGTAAGAACATAGCATTTCATGTCATAATAATCATGTACCGAAATTATATCTGGCATATGATGTCCTTGGCCGTCGACGCATTGTTGAAGGCGTTTACAAAAATTGGCCTCCACTCTTCCCAGCAGGTCTCTGTTGATTTGGATGATTTGTTGACGGATCGCTTCCTTCAATGCATCTAATGTACGGGGCTTGTCCTCGTAGACACGTGACTTGAGGTACCCCCATAGAAAGAAGTCACATGTGGACAAGTCAGGGGACCGAGGGGGCCATGCAATGTCACCAAATCTCGAAATGAGATGGTTGGGAAACAGGGGCGAAGAACAGCCATTGACGCTCTGGCGGTGTGTGGCGTGGCCCCATCTTGCTGAAACCACAAATGTCGACGAGCAATACGCCTTCTTCGTAACTCAGGGATGAAAAAGGTGTTTCACCATCTCAATGTAACGCCCAGATGTTTATGGTAACGGTAACCCCATTTTGTTCGAAGAAATAGGTACCGATGACGCCAAACTTTCCCACCGCGCACCAAACTGTAACCTTAGGGCTATGCAGCGGTTTTTCATGGAGTTGTCGCGGATTTTTCAGCAGCCCAATACCGACAGTTTTGATTGTTGACGGCCCCATTAAGGTGGAAATGGGCTTCATCACTCATTACCACCATCATGTTTTCATTCTGCTCATAAAGTGCAAGCATTTCCTGTGCAAAATTCAGTCGTTGGGGGCAATCGTTTACATTCAATTCCTGCACCATCGCTAACTTGTATGGGTGAAAATGTAATTCTTCATGCAAAATCCGTCTAACAGTACGATTGCTGATTCCGAGTGCAGCTGAATGTCTCCGAGCAGAGCGGCCTGGGCTTTGCAACATCGCTTGTCTGACCCTTTCAACGTTCTCTGGAGTACGCACAGTGCGTTGCGGCCCCTTCGGTTTTGTTTTCATTATTGAGCCTCCTGTTCGAAGATTGTTAACCCAACGTAAGATTGTGTCACGAGCGGGAACAGAGTCATTTCGATGAATGTTGAATCTGCGGCGAAACGCACGCTGAACTGCTGTCACTGACTCGCCACTCCTAACAAAATGATCATACGCGAACATGCGGTGTTCTAACGTCCACTGCTCCATGATGGCACCTGAAAGATAAAGGTGAGTGTTAGTTAAAGTTAAATGCTATGAACCCAGGAATGGAATGCTACCTACCGCACGCCCCTCCCATTCCTA
This sequence comes from Bathynomus jamesi, assembly GCA_023014485.1. Taxonomy (NCBI): domain Eukaryota; kingdom Metazoa; phylum Arthropoda; class Malacostraca; order Isopoda; family Cirolanidae; genus Bathynomus; species Bathynomus jamesi. Next base: position 537,375 of record JAJOZX010003092.1, on the reverse strand, counting down.
ATGGCCGATTACTAGCTATTCAAAAAACACTTGATTCCCGTGCCCCACCCTGTATATATATGTGTGTGTGTGTGTGTGTGTGTGTGTGTGTGTGTGTAACCCGCTCAGATTTGGTCTGTTCATCCGCCAAGACGATTTTCTGGTTAAAAACATTTTGACAATTTTTGGGTGTACACAAATTTAACCGGATGGCGTTGAAAGGCAAAAGATCATATGAAAAAGAAGCTTTTAGCATGAAATCTAAACCGGGTGTTACTTCATTACACGATAAAAACACAGTCAAGTGCATGTAATATACAGTTGCGCTCATTATTCGTAGGACACTCTTGAGAACAGATAGCAACATCTGGCATATATTTATTGTGTGTACTACAAACGGTTGTAACATTTTATGAATGAATCTGGGTGAGTGAGAGCTGATTGGTTGCTTGACTCATTGCCAAATGTCTTTAAAACATAATTATTTCCATTCATCACTCTGGTTTACATATTACTCGGGAAACGTAAATGAATAATTAAATATAAATTCAAGAAAGAGATATATATTAACAATGAGATAAATAAAAATGGTCTTGTGAAGACTAAAAAAAAAACCTTCGGACGTGATGACAGTGTTCATGGAATTGGCAAGCCCATCATCCTGAACGAATTTAAATTTCAATGTATAAAAACAGAGCCGTTGGTAGGCATTATTTCGCCCTGAGCTAATTCCAAACTTATACATTTATTTATTTACACTTAATATTGAAGATAGATTCAGATATTATTTTGTGTTATAACAAAGACAGAGCAAAACCTTGATATATATATATATATATATATATATATATATATATATATATATATATATATATATATATATATATATATAAATATATATATATATATATATATAAATACATATATAGGCGGTTTATGAATGAAAAAACAATATTTTGATGCATATTAAATTTTAATAACATTATAACATTACCAGATTGATGGGTATATGTAGGTTTCATACGTCACTGCTTAGAATATCTTCCAATTTGCCAATGGACGACAGCTGAATGTATACTACTGGTATGGCATTATTATATCCGGAGCAAATACTATTTCTAAATCAGCAATACTGATATAGTAATAAACAGTTAGTCTACTGAGAGAAATATTATTTAGAAACGAAGAATGTTTTTATTGAGGCAGCAATAAAACTATTACAGTGATTCATATCAATAAACATCGAGCCGTTTAAACGATGATATTTGACAGTTTTGCAAAGGTGTTACGCATTCATAATTACCATTGTTTTTGAGAGATATTTTATACATGAACACGACAAATTTAATATCTCGTCCAGCCACCGTTGTTTTCTCTGACTTCCTGCAGTCGATGTGGTACAGAAGCAGCACGATTATATACGAACTGTTGATTCCTCCTCCACACCTCCCACTCACTAAATGTGTGTTGTAAAAGCTGGTTCGTTGTTCGTCCCTCCGTTGGTTCCCACACATTTACGATATTGGCCCATATATTCTCGATGGGATTCATATCACAACCCCTACTTGACCAATTCAGAAGGTCGATATTTCTTTGCTCAGAAAACCAGCATGTGACAATCCGTGCTGTGCGAATTGAGGGCCTGTCTTGCATAAAAATGATTCGCTCAGGAAAAGGCAGAGTATATGTACGCACAGAAAGAAGCATGACCTCTTCGAAAATTTCTATATACTGGTCTGCAATAAACCTCCCTTCTATTTTGGTGAGCTCTCCTACACCATACAGCTGAAAACATCCCCACATGTTACAGGTGATATGACCGCTACGTGTTTCCTCATAGATGTGTTCTTGAGTATTTCAAGTATTATTCCTCCTCCAACAATGAAGACGACCATGGGATGTGGAGGAAAAGGTCTTTCCGTTCGTAAATATCACTCGACTCCAAAAGTCAAGTCCTTTTCAACATGTTGCTGAGCATATCGAAGACTATTTTCTCGATGTTGCTGACTTAACTTCTCCTTGATAACCGGGTTCCGATGATGTAACCCAGCTTCATGTAGCTGCCATCTTACTGTCACTGCCGAAACATTAAGCTGCAATTGATCCCTTATGGCAACAGCATTGGTAAAGAGATGGGCTTCGGCAACATCGCAGATCCTTCGATCATTTGCAGCAGTTGTTAGTCGAGGTTTCCCCGTTCTGCAGTGATCTCATAGATTCCCTTCCTCTTGCCACCTCTTCAACCATATATAAACAGTGTTCGTAGGAATCCCAAGTTCTCTTGCAATTTCAGTTGGAGACAGCCCGCTCTCCTTCATACCGACGAGTCTTTCAGCAATTTTCTGGTGATGATAATCCATTCTGCAGAGTAGTTGCATCGATGAAATTCAGGAATAGCGTGAGCTTATTCTGTCATCATACCTGTTAACACCTCTGTCGTGTTAAAAGTCAGGTGGAATTGTTTGAATGCGGAAACACTTTGGAAAATGGTCATTAAACTGCTACACCAGCGTTTCCCACTTTTTTTGTGATTGTCCCTTTTGGTTAATTGTCAAATGGAAATTACACCCCTGGAAAAAGCACAGGAAACTTCATTTTACTGAGCATGAGAATAATTATTAAAATTTTATAAACATAATACTCGTGTATATATATATATTTGTATATATATATATATATATATATATATATATATATATATATATATATATATATTATATATATATATATAATATAGTGCCTTATGTATAACTTAAACACATATGATATTGGTCAAAGAACGTCTACATTACATAGGAAGCAAGCAAAACGCGTCACCACCAACGACTATTCTAGTGCGAGGGATGCAATTGATTTTGCTGAACTAACGCCTGAATTCTGGGTTCAGTTTCGCTCAAAGCGCAGCGTAAATCGCCTGCAGTGTCCAGCCGAATTCGCAGTTTCTTCTTTATGGCCATCATTGCTGAAAAACCTGTCTCACAACGATAACTTGTTGCAAAAGGCACCAGCACTTTCTTTGCCTCTTTAGCAAGCAAAGGATACTCCCCATCCACTTCTGGCCAAAAATGTCTCGATTTCTTTCTCTGCAAACTCATACCTCAGAATAAGATCTCGCCGTATTTTCAGGAAATCTGCTTTCAGTTCAGGTGAGTCACTACTTTTCAGGGCGTAATAAGTGAATGGCCTCTTTTCTAGATAGCATGGCTGCGTATTAATATGCTTCTGTACCACATCGACTGCAGGAAGTCAGGGATAACAACGATGGTTGGACAAGATATTAAATTTGTTGTGTTCATAGATAAAATATCTCCCAAATACAATCGTAATTATGAATGTGTAACACCTTTGCAAAATTGTCAAATATCATCGTTTAAATGGCTCGGTGTTAATTGATATGAATCAGTGAATCATTGTAATAGTTTTATTTTCTGTAATTCTCTCCTTTGAGGTGAAAGACCGCCAAGAGTCACAGCTGCAGTGGTTCAACACTTAAGATGTAACATGAAACATATTAATACCAAACAATTATATGCCTTTATGATGCTGCATCAATGCAAACCATTCTTCGTTTCTAAATAATATTTCTCTCAATAACTGTTTATTACTATATCAGTGTTGCTGATCTAGAAATAGGATTTGCTCCGGATAAAACAATGCCATACCAGTTGTATCCATTCAGCTGTCGTTCATATGCCAATTGGAAGATATTCAAAGCAGTGACGTATGAAACCTGCAGATACCCATCATTCTAGTAATGCTATAAGGATATTAAATAAGAAAATAAGAAAAATAAGAAAACAAAATATTAATGTAGTGTTATGGTTTTCTAGAGCAGGGCTAAATCACTGTTTTGACTTTTTTAAATTACAAAAAAAATAAAAAATTTCGTAGACATAAAGTTAATTTGGTCTATTTTATAAATCTAACGTATTTTTCTCAATTATTATTCCTATTATTTTTTAGTCTAAGAAACAAGGAATAAATATTTTTGTAGTAGAAATTTATATTTTGCTATTTTATTGGAAATAGAAACAGTGGCGTCACTAGGGTTGGTGTCACCCAGTGCGGTAACTCATGGTGTCACCCACTGCCCCATGGACCTCCTCCCGTACCAGACCATACAGAATCCTTAGTAATGTTTTTTGTACTAATGTTACTCGTAAATCGTAATTCCCGTATATCACTGAATGTAATGGCAATAGTAGTGACATAAACAACTAGCAAAATTAAAATTACTCCTTTAAATTACAATATCATACGCACAGCCTAAATGTATTTACAATTACATAGTTTCATGTGGTTAAAGTGAAAATTCGGTAAGAAAACAATAGAATTCGAAGTAAAAACGTTTAAGAACTACATTAAAATTATGTTCATTTTAACGTTAAACTTTACCGTTACATGAGATACATTAATGGATTAGGTTTGCATAATCAATAACGGCCCAAATAATGTAGAAGTTGTAGACAAATGCATATGGAAATATACTCATAAATTTGAGGCTGCAACATCATAAAGACAGAGGCTGCAACAACTGAGCGGAAGCCTTTTTTTATTTTTCTCCTTCTTTTCCTTTAATTACTACTTCATTCTCAAAAACGTTATTGATATAGGTTCACAAATACTAATTACCACAATATTGTAGCTAAAACAACAGAAAATTTGACAAAATCAGCGACTATAAAAACCCAGCAGCAACGAAAACAACAGCGCGTGCTTGTAGAGCGTGCAGACGAAACCACGTGACTCGAAGCGTCATTGTAATTGGGTAATAATGACAGCTCTGACCGGAGCGCATTAGAAGGTTCAAAAAGTAAATTAGCATAGAGTTTTAGCCTTGTAGGTATATTGATACATGTAAGCTGGGCTTACGAAAAATGTTTTTGTTGTTATAACTAACTACAGGGATATTTTTATAAAAAATAATAAATTTCTGCTCAAACACTGCACAAAAAACCCCGCACCCCTCTAGTGACGCCACTGATAGAAACACAGATCATGAAACACATGTCAGGTAAAATTTCCATTGAACTAAATTAAATTCTTTGTGACAAATAGCAACATTGTTTAAAACTTCATAATATGTGTATAAGAGCATAAATTCTAATTTTTTCATTAAATTCATTAAATTTTTTCAAACACTAATAATAAAATCAGTATAAATAATTGTGAAAAATATAAATAACATAGTTTATTATCTGATAATAGCAAAAAAGAAGTATAGTGATACACAGTTACACACCTTTTACTTATGACAGCAGAACACTGAATGATGACAAATAAATAATTGCAATATAATCTGGAGCATTCTTGATGAAACATGTTTAAACAGGTTGATCTTGTCTTATCAAGCAATATTTTCAGCTACAAACTTGACAATTATCTCTAATATATTCATTTAATTGAATTCATCATAAATATGATGATTAATTAATTAAAAACATATGTTTAGTATACTTGACAACTGCTAGTAATTTCAAATATTAATTGCATAAATAATAGCTATATTTTATGAACTTTAATAAGCGGGGGCGACCTCTAAACATTGTTCAATCCAAAAAAACCTTTATATGTGATGTTTTCTCAACCAATGGAACTGGTTGAGGGGGCGCAACCTAAATAAATCAACACTTCGAAAATAAGAGACACCCTAAATTATATATATATATATATATAGTAGTATATATATATATATATATATATTATATATATACTGTGTAATTTTATACTTATTTCACTGTGATATGTATTATGTATGATAATTAGAATATTTTTAACTGGCATAAATTTAGGAAACAAAACATCGCTTTACCTTATTTATTTTTACATGAACTCCAATCTTTTTGGTTTTAATGCAAATTCTTCAATTACTTCGTTGTGCAACATTTTATTCTTCTCCAGCGATATTACAATTTCTTTCTCTATGCCAATTCTTGCTAAACTAGACAACTTTTCCTCTGACATGGTATTCCGTAGGTACGTCTTTATTCTGTTAAGCGTTGAAAAACTTCTTTCCGTTGAAACACTGGTTACAGGGATTGTCAAAAGGAGCCGAATTAATTTAATCGTTTCAGGTAAGGCTGTTGTAAGTCCAAGGTCAAGACAAAGCCTTAAAATTTCTTTTCCATGTTTCCTCTGACAAAAATCGGAGTCCTGATTGATGTATTTTAATTCTGACGTTAAAGCTTTTACGTCAAATAGATTACTGTACTTACTGTATATTCAAGTGCTCTATTAAGTTTTGGGAGAAATTTTCTTTATATACTGCAAACATTAATGAATTCAACAGCTCAAAAAATGAGAACTGAATGCATTCAAATCGTTCCTTCAAGGCTGTTACACTTCTAAGCCAAGGTTGTACCACCTCGCATGCAACGCGTTGACGTCACCACGTGACGTCATACCAATAGCAATTTGGCTATGAATTAATTTTCACCAAATTTTTCCTTGAAGTAAATTAATTTTTGAAGGTTAAGTAACTTCGACAATTATTTTTCACACAGCCCACCTTAGAAAGTATATAATATGCATATTATTGAAAACAAGATTAAGTTTAAAAAAAAATTTGTCAATTGAGCGCAGCATTTTGGACATTTAGCACAGCAGCAAGTCGTCAGGCAGAAACGAATTTGCCTGACTTCGAACATTAAAACTTGGTTATTCGGTGAATACAAAGTAATAAATCAATTAAAATACTAATTAACTTTACGTATAGTGAATATCCAAATGACTTTATAACATTATAAATAAATCATAAGAGTTACATCATAACAGGTTTCAAAGAGAGACGTCAGGCTTAAAATTATTTGCCTGACAAGAAGTGGAATTGTGTATTTTTATGCGAGTTGTAAGGCTTTGTTATTTGAGAAGCTGCATAATAATACGATAATAATTAACTTTATGTACAGTCACAGTGTATATGCAAATAGCGATATAACCTTATTTATAAATCCTAACATGGTCATTTAACATGTTTTATAAAGTAAAGGTATCTGATTCAAATTTTTAGCTACATTTCTTCCCTCTTTTCCCGCGTCTCTCTCCCCACCCTCACTGGGTTTAGAGGATAGATGAATGTATGGAAATTTTTAGCCTGACATCTTGACAAGAGATGGGACTGTGTATTGTTAGTTTTTTATGTTAGTTTTTTAAAGTCCCTAGCAGGAGAAATAACAGGTCAGGCTCAGCCTGGTCTGCCTGCCACCCTCTGTCGCCACTGATATATATATATATATATATATATATATATATATATATATATATATATATATATATATATATAAGGCCTTCCGAAGCAAAAGTAGCACAAGCGCCATCCGGGCAAAAATAAGTTATACTCACTGAGGTTCTTCAGACCATACACATATCGTAATGGATGAATTGCAGAAACGCGAATGTTCTTATTGTCGAAAGTCCCGCGAAAAATAATAAAAAATATCTCTGTCCGAAGGTCGCATAATTTTCAACGCGTTTTCTGACGATTAAAAAAAATGGCGCTTGTGCTACTTTTGCTTCGGAAGGCCTCAATTTATATTTTATATATATATTATACACGTGTATATTTAACGTCCGCCCAGTCTATGTATGCGTCTTCGTATTATGTTGGGTGTGGACTCAGTCTCGCGGGCGCACACGTCCGATGGTGATGGACTTAGAAACACAGCATTATTCAACGCCATGTATTTTTCTGTGCATACCACTTGAGTTATGGTACCCTTATCATTGTAGCTGGCTACAAGTTATAGGAGTAGATGAATGGTAACAATACTACAAATAAACTGAAATAATGCAAAAGGGCTCGAACGTAGGATAGGTTGGGGGTTCGACTCCCAATGATGTAACATCACTGTTATGTCTGAGAGATTTGAAAGGTGGCGGAAAAATTCATGCTATGACGTCAGACACGCGCACACAAACACACACAAAGACACACACACACACACACACACAAATCAGTAAGTCCTCTTTATACGTAAACGCGATTTACCGGGATTCGCTTATACACGATCGACAAAACGTTATTCGGTGTACGTGACCGTGATCCGCGTTTACGCGATTTAACAACTGGCGAATCGGCTGGAGGAACTATTTGCGTTCGCGTATATGTAAATATGTACAGGCGTTCTTCGGTGATGAGGTTCCACCTTTAAGCAGTAATTGGAGCCATCTCTGATAAGTACAGTACGTATAAAATTACATAACGTATTTTATATTTTATTATTAATGTACGTATATCATAAGCATTACGTTCTATATAATTCTTGTATGCAGGCATATATTTTAATTTTGGTGTAAAAAAATTCTTGAGCTGAACACGCTTATCCCCTATGCTAATTATCTCTATGAGAAAATGTGATTCAATTTACACGATTTCGATATAAACAATAGAGGACTTACTGTATATATATAAATCGAATTTTTATCTTTTAAAGTGGTTGCCACTAAAGTTCATAGTATGACGTCACGCACATATAATTGTGGTTGTGGCTTCTTATTTTGTAGTTAATTATAGATGTATATATATATATATATATATATATATATATGTATATACATATATATATAGTGTGTATATATATATATAAGCATTTTAGCTCTCACAGTGAGGTCGGGGGTTTGAGTTCCGATGGTGTAATATCACTTTTCTTAAGACAGATTTGAATGGTGGTCGCTAAAGTTCATAGTATGATGTCACACATATATATTATTTTATTTCTTTTAAAATAGTTGCCGCTAAAGTTCATAATATGATGTCACACACACACACACATATATATATATATATATATATATATATATTCTTATCAGGCTCCCCCTTGGCATTTCTCCCCCTCTTATTTTATCACCCCCAATTAACCCCACTCTTCCCCAACACTCTCCACATTTTAGCCCTCTTTACCTTTTTCTACTCTTTTCTTCTCGCTCCTTTTTCCGTTTCCCATCTCTCCGTTTTTGCCCTCATACTACAGAATAACACAAAAGATAAGGCCGAATATAACACGTATTTTTCTGTACGAATGTTTATGAGCGATATATATATATATATATATGTGTGTGTGTGTGTGTGTGTGTGTGTGTGTGTGTGTAACCCGCTCAGATTTGGTCTGTTCATCCGCCAAGACGATTTTCTGGTTAAAAACATTTTGACAATTTTTGGGTGTACACAAATTTAACCGGATGGCGTTGAAAGGCAAAAGATCATATGAAAAAGAAGCTTTTAGCATGAAATCTAAACCGGGTGTTACTTCATTACACGATAAAAACACAGTCAAGTGCATGTAATATACAGTTGCGCTCATTATTCGTAGGACACTCTTGAGAACAGATAGCAACACCTGGCATATATTTATTGTGTGTACTGCAAACGGTTGTAACATTTTATGAATGAATCTGGGTGAGTGAGAGCTGATTGGTTGCTTGACTCATTGCCAAATGTCTTTAAAACATAATTATTTCCATTCATCACTCTGGTTTACATATTACTCGGGAAACGTAAATGAATAATTAAATATAAATTCAAGAAAGAGATATATATTAACAATGAGATAAATAAAAAATGGTTTTGTGAAGACTAAAAAAAAAAACCTTCGGACGTGATGACAGTGTTCATGGAATTGGCAAGCCCATCATCCTGAACGAATTTAAATTTCAATGTATAAAAACAGAGCCGTTGGTAGGCATTATTGCGCCCTGAGCTAATTCCAAACTTATTCATTTATTTATTTACACTTAATATTGAAGATAGATTCAGATATTATTTTGTGTTATAACAAAGACAGAGCAAAACCTTGATATATATATAATATAATATAAATATATATAGGCGGTTTATGAATGAAAAAACAATATTTTGATGCATATTAAATTTTAATAACATTATAACATTACCAGATTGATGGGTATCTGTAGGTTTCATACGTCACTGCTTAGAATATCTTCCAATTTGCCAATGGACGACAGCTGAATGTATACTACTGGTATGGCATTATTATATCCGGAGGAAATACTATTTCTAAATCAGCAATACTGATATAGTAATAAACAGTTAGTCTACTGAGAGAAATATTATTTAGAAACGAAGAATCTTTTGTATTGAGGCAGCAATAAAACTGTTACAGTGATTCATATCAATAAACATCGAGCCGTTTAAACGATGATATTTGACAGTTTTGCAAAGGTGTTACGCATTCATAATTACCATTGTTTTTGAGAGATATTTTATACATGAACACGACAAATTTAATTTCTCGTCCAGCCACCGTTGTTTTCTCTGACTTCCTGCAGTCGATGTGGTACAGAAGCAGCACGATTATATACGAACTGTTGATTCCTCCTCCACACCTCCCACTCACTAAATGTGTGTTGTAAAAGCTGGTTCGTTGTTCGTCCCTCCGTTGGTTCCCACACATTTACGATATTGGCCCATATATTCTCGATGGGATTCATATCACAACCCCTACTTGACCAATTCAGAAGGTCGATATTTCTTTGCTCAGAAAACCAGCATGTGACAATCCGTGCTGTGCGAATTGAGGGCCTGTCTTGCATAAAAATGATTCGCTCAGGAAAAGGCAGAGTATATGTACGCACAGAAAGAAGCATGACCTCTTCGAAAATTTCTATATACTGGTCTGCAATAAACCTCCCTTCTATTTTGGTGAGCTCTCCTACACCATACAGCTGAAAACATCCCCACATGTTACAGGTGATATGACCGCTACGTGCTTCCTCATAGATGTGTTCTTGAGTATTTCAAGTATTATTCCTCCTCCAACAATTAAGACGACCATGGGATGTGGAGGAAAAGGTCTTTCCGTTCGTAAATATCACTCGACTCCAAAAGTCAAGTGCTTTGTCAACATGTTGCTGAGCATATCGAAGACTATTTTCTCGATGTTGCTGACTTAACTTCTCCTTGATAACCGGGTTCCGATGATGTAACCCAGCTTCATGTAGCTGCCATCTTACTGTCACAGCCGAAACATTAAGCTGCAATTGATCCCTTATGGCAACAGCATTGGTAAAGAGATGGGCTTCGGCAACATCGCAGATCCTTCGATCATCTGCAGCAGTTGTTAGTCGAGGTTTCCCCGTTCAGCAGTGATCTCATAGATTCCCTTCCTCTTGCCACCTCTTCAACCATATATAAACAGTGTTCGTAGGAATCCCAAGTTCTCTTGCAATTTCAGTTGGAGACAGCCCGCTCTCCTTCATACCGACGAGTCTTTCAGCAATTTTCTGGTGATGATAATCCATTCTGCAGAGTAGTTGCTTCGATGAAATTCAGGAATAGCGTGAGCTTATTCTGTCATCATACCTGTTAACACCTCTGTCGTGTTAAAAGTCAGGTGGAATTGTTGGAATGCGGAAACAGTTTGGAAAATGGTCATTAAACTGCTACACCAGCGTTTCCCACTTTTTTTGTGATTGTCCCTTTTGGTTAATTGTCAAATGGAAATTACACCCCTGGAAAAAGCACAGGAAACTTCATTTTACTGAGCATGAGAATAATGATTAAAATTTTATAAACATAATACTCGTGTATATATATATATATATATATGTATATATATATATATATATATATATATATATATATATATATATATATATATATATATATAGAGTGCCTTATGTATAACTTAAACACATGATATTGGTCAAAGAACGGCTACATTACATAGGAAGCAAGCAAAACGCGTCACCACCAACGACTATTCTAGTGCGAGGGATGCAACTGATTTTGCTGAACTAACGCCTGAATTCTGGGTTCAGTTTCGCTCAAAGCGCAGCGTAAATCGCCTGCAGTGTCCAGCCGAATTCGCAGTTTCTTCTTTATGACCATCATTGCTGAAAAACCTGTCTCACAACGATAACTTGTTGCAAAAGGCACCAGCACTTTCTTTGCCTCTTTGGCAAGCAAAGGATACTCCCCATCCACTTCTGGCCAAAAATGTCTCGATTTCTTTCTCTGCAAACTCATACCACAGAATAAGATCTCGCCGTATTTTCAGGAAATCTGCTTTCAGTTCAGGTGAGTCACTACTTTTCAGGGCGTAATAAGTGAATGGCCTCTTTTCTAGATAGCATGGCTGCGTATTAATATGCTTCTGTACCACATCGACTGCAGGAAGTCAGGGATAACAACGATGGTTGGACAAGATATTAAATTTGTTGTGTTCATAGATAAAATATCTCCCAAATACAATCGTAATTATGAATGTGTAACACCTTTGCAAAATTGTCAAATATCATCGTTTAAATGGCTCGGTGTTTATTGATATGAATCAGTGAATCATTGTAATAGTTTTATTTTCTGTAATTCTATCCTTTGAGGTGAAAGACCGCCAAGAGTCACAGCTGCAGTGGTTCAATACTTAAGATGTAACATGAAACATATTAATACCAAACAATTATATGCCTTTATGATGCTGCATCAATGCAAACCATTCTTCGTTTCTAAATAATATTTCTCTCAATAACTGTTTATTACTATATCAGTGTTGCTGATCTAGAAATAGGATTTGCTCCGGATATAACAATGCCATACCAGTTGCATCCATTCAGCTGTCGTTCATATGCCAATTGGAAGATATTCAAAGCAGTGACGTATGAAACCTGCAGATACCCATCATTCTAGTAATGCTATAAGGATATTAAATAAGAAAATAAGAAAAATAAGAAAACAAAATATTAATGTAGTGTTATGGTTTTCTAGAACAGGGCTAAATCACTGTTTTGACTTTTTTAAATTACAAAAAAAATAAAAAATTTCGTAGACATAAAGTTAATTTGGTCTATTTTATAAATCTAACGTATTTTTCTCAATTATTATTCCTATTATTTTTTAATCTAAGAAACAAGGAATAAATATTTTTGTAGTAGAAATTTATATTTTGCTATTTTATTGGAAATAGAAACAGTGACGTCACTAGGGTTGGTGTCACCCAGTGCGGTAACTCATGGTGTCACCCAACCCCCCATGGACCTCCTCCCGTACCAGACCATACAGAATCCTTAGTAATGTTTTTTGTACTAATGTTACTCGTAAATCGTAATTCCCGTATATCACTGAATGTAATGGCAATAGTAGTGACATAAACAACTAGCAAAATTAAAATTACTCCTTTAAATTACAATATCATACGCACAGCCTAAATGTATTTACAATTACATAGTTTCATGTGGTTAAAGTGAAAATTCGGTAAGAAAACAATAGAATTCGAAGTAAAAACGTTTAAGAACTACATCAAAATTATGTTCATTTTAACGTTAAACTTTACCGTTACATGAGATACATTAATGGATTAGGTTTGCATAATCAATAACGGCCCAAATAATGTAGAAGTTGTAGACAAATGCATATGGAAATATACTCATAAATTTGAGGCTGCAACATCATAAAGACAGAGGCTGCAACAACTGAGCGGAAGCCTTTTTTTATTTTTCTCCTTCTTTTCCTTTAATTACTACTTCATTCTCAAAAACGTTATTGATATAGGTTCACAAATACTAATTACCACAATATTGTAGCTAAAACAACAGAAAATTTGACAAAATCAGCGACTATAAAAACACCAGCAGCAACGAAAACAACAGCGCGTGCTTGAAGAGCGTGCAGACGAAACCACGTGATTCGAAGCGTCATTATAATTGGGTAATAATGACAGCTCTGACCGGAGCGCATTAGAAGGTTCAAAAAGTAAATTAGCATAGAGTTTTAGCCTTGTAGGTATATTGATACATGTAAGCTGGGCTTACGAAAAATGTTTTTGTTGTTATAACTAACTACAGGGATATTTTTATAAAAAATAATAAATTTCTGCTCAAACACTGTACAAAAACCCCCCGCACCCCTCTAGTGACGCCACTGATAGAAACACAGATCATGAAACACATGTCAGGTAAAATTTCCATTGAACTAAATTAAATTCTTTGTGACAAATAGCAACATTGTTTAAAACTTCATAATATGTGTATAAGAGCATAAATTCTAATTTTTTCATTAAATTCATTAAATTTTTTTCAAACACTAATAATAAAATCAGTATAAATAATTGTGAAAAATATAAATAACATAGTTTATTATCTGATAATAGCAAAAAAGAAGTATAGTGATACACAGTTACACACCTTTTACTTATGACAGCAGAACACTGAATGATGACAAATAAACAATTGCAACATAATCTGGAGCATTCTTGATGAAACATGTTTAAACAGGTTGATCTTGTCTTATCAAGCAATATTTTCAGCTACAAACTTGACAATTATCTCTAATATATTCATTTAATTGAATTCATCATAAATATGATTAATTAATTAAAAACATATGTTTAGTATACTTGACAACTGCTAGTAATTTCAAATATTAATTGCATAAATAATAGCTATATTTTATGAACTTTAATAAGCGGGAGCGACCTCTAAAAATTGTTCAATCCAAAAAACATTTTATATGTGGTTTTTTCAACCAATGGAACTGGTTGAGGGGCGCAACCTAAAAAAATCAACACTTCGAAAATAAGAGACACCCTAATATATATATATATACTGTGTATATATATATATATATATATATATATATATATATATACATACTGTGTGTATCTATATATATATATATATATATATATATGTACTGTATATATATATATATATATATATATATTTACTGTGTGTATATATATATATATACATATATATATACTGTGTGTATATATATATATATATATATATGTAAAAATGAACAATGAATAATCCATATTCATTTTTACATGAGAAACCAAAATCGCCTAAGCGAGTTTTGGATAGAATTTCGATTTGTACTTCTTTATTCATTACTGTATTTCTCTAATTCATCTTTTCTAATAATGACTTATATACTATGACGTCA
>JAJOZX010003092.1:505000-517500 GCA_023014485.1 Bathynomus jamesi | reverse complement strand
GAAAATCCAAAATACTTCTATAGCTATGCAAAAAGGAAAACAAAAACGCGCGCCGCTATTGGGCCCTTAAGGACGGAAAATAATGAACTAACCGACGATCCAAAAGAAATATCTGATACATTGAGAGCTCAATATGAATCAGTTTTCAGTAGCCGAAAAAGTGACAAAGCGATACCTGACATAAATGCATTCTTTGAAGAGGAATTGCAAGGAGAGTATATAACAGACATTGAGTTTACACCAGAAGATGTAGCGAGAGCTATAGAACAAATGAAACTACATTCAGCTGCAGGTCCGGACAATTGGATCGCATTATTGATTAAAAACTGTAAAAATGAAATAGCTACACCTTTATACTGGATATGGAGAAGATCCCTAGACACTGGGGAAATACCGAGCATCTTGAAAAGAGCAAACATTGTCCCTATATATAAAGGAGGGGACAGATCTCAAGCAAAGAACTATAGACCAGTGTCATTGACGTCCCATCTCACCAAAGTATTTGAAAGAATAGTTAGAGAGAAAATTTATGATTTCCTGGAGACACGGGAAAGATTCAACGAAAATCAGCATGGATTCCGATCAGGTAGATCATGCCTATCACAACTAATAGAGCACTACAACAATATCCTAGATGCATTGGAAGGCAATGACAACTACGATGTTATATACACAGATTTTGCTAAAGCTTTCGATAAATGTGACCATGGTATAATAGGACATAAAATTAAAGACATGGGAATAACAGGCAAAGTTGGGAAAATGGATCTACAACTTCCTTAGTGATCGTCTGCAGGTCGTCAAAATTCAAGGTATATCATCATCAGAATCGGAAGTACGCAGCTCAGTACCACAAGGGACAGTACTGGCCCCACTCCTGTTCATTATCATGCTAACAGACATAGACAGCGGAGTAAACAGCAATAGTATAGTAACATCCTTTGCAGACGATACAAAGATCAGCAGAAAAATCAGCGATGTACATGACTTGGAGGCCTTGCAGAGGGACACGAACAAAATATACAAATGGTCAGAAGACAACAACATGTCATTCAACGCCGAGAAATTTCAACTCTTGAGATATGGTAGAAAAGAAGAACTTAAACAGACTGCATATTATGCTCCAGATAGACAGGAAATTCAGAGAAGCATGAAAGCGATTGATCTCGGGATAATAATGACAGATGATGCGAAATTCGAAACACAAAATCAGATAGCGATAAATAAAGCAAAAAGAGTCGCCGGACAGGTTCTAAGAACGTTCAAGAGAAGGGACAGGACAGTAATGATTCCCCTGCTAAAAACACTGATTATACCAAAACTTGAATACTGCTCAGTTTTGACGTCCCCATATAAAAAGGAAGAAACTAATAAACTAGAAGAAACGCAAAGGCATTTCACAGCCAAGATTGATGGCTGCAAAGAACTCAACTACTGGGAAAGACTACGTAAACTAAATCTGTACTCACTGGAAAGAAGAAGAGAGAGGTACATCATAATCTACATATGGAAAATGATCGAAAAACTGGTACCAAACCTAAAACTAAACCCAATTACCATTCAAACAACACTGGAAAATAGGAAAGGCAGAATGTGTAGTGTTCCCAAATTAAAAGCACGACAAGGGACCTCCTCAACCCTGAAGGAAAATAGCTTGGGTGTCAGGGGGCCAAGACTTTTCAACCAGCTTCCTAAGGACCTCAGAAACGTAACGGGGGTCAAAGTTGAAGTCTTCAAGAAAAGACTGGATGCCTGGCTCAGGAGAGTACCAGATGAGCCGGGCGTGCCAGGCTATGTACGGTGGAGAGCGCAAGAAAGTAACTCGCTCCTCCACCAGGCCAGACCTAGAGGCGGGGCCACCAGCTTGACCTCCGTGTGAAGAGAGACCAACACACGAAACAACATAAGGTTCATAAGGTAAGGTACTGTATATATATATATATATATATATATATATATATATATATACTGTGTATATATATATATATATATATATATATATATATATATATATATATATACTGTGTATATACATATATACATATATATATATATATTATATATATACGGTGTTTATATATATATATATATATATACAGGGCGTCCCAAAAAAATGTATACACACTTTAAATAATTATAAAGGCAGTGTTTATTAAAATACATTTCATTTTCAAAATGTAATAGAATCTACAGACATTATTTAATTGTTTTGTCAACGCCTGTTTTCAAACTGACGTCCGTTCTGGTCCAGGCACTGCTGATAACGCGAAGCAATGGAATCGCAAACATCACGAAACATTTCGTTTGGTATTTGTGTGCATTCTCGTTCAATGGCTGCTCTCAATTCAGCGACTGTTGCAGGTTTTATAGCGTAGACTTTGTCTTTTAAGTATCCCCATAAAAAAAGTCTAGTGGTGTGAGGTCTGGTGAACGCGGAGGGTATTCTACGAAACCCCGTCGTCCAATCCACATCCACATCGTGCCAAGTACCACTCGCAATACTCCACTCTTCGGTCCGGATCATCTTCATTAATAGCATGGACTAATCTTGGAATGTAACTTTTCCATTGACAGCGCTTCAAAATGCGTTGGACAGACGATTCTGTAATTCCTACCTCACGACTCGCTTGCCGCACAGATTTTCTTGGACTTTGGTGATACGTTTCCAGTACTCTTTCTTGCTTTGTGGGGCTTGTCGATGTCCGTGGTCTTCCGGAACGCTTCTTGTGGACATTCTGAACAGTTCCATCGGCTTCAAACTTATCTCTAATTCGAGTGATGGTAAGTCGCGTTGGTGGATCTGTTTGAAACTCCCTCCTAAACTGTCTTTGCACTTCAACTGCGTTTTCACACTTCCAGTAGCATTTTAGAATGAATTTCCTTTGTTCAAAGCTTAGTCTGACTGCCATTATTAATTCTAATGGGTTTAACTTTGAAAGAAAGAAACATCAATTGAGCTATCAGCTGTTAAAGTGTGTATACATTTTTTTGGGACGCCCTGTATATATATATATATATACAATATATATATATATATATATATAATATATATATTATATATATATTATTATAATATATAATATATATATATATATATTATATATATATATATATATATATATTCTGTATATATATATATACACACACATATATATATATATATTTTGTATATATATATATATATACTGTATATATATATATATATAATATATATACTGTGTGTGTATATATATATATGTAAAAATTGAACAATGAACAATTCCTATACCATCATTATATGGATTCATTGTCTTCATGCAGTACTTATGTTCGTATAGTTTTTATGTTTGAATGTTCATTTTTACATAAGAAACCAAAATCGCCTAAGCGAGTTTTGGATAGAATTTCGATTTGTACTTCTTTATTCATTACTGTATTTCCCTAATTCATCTTTTCTTATAATGACTTATACACTATGACGTCATAAAATAACTTAATTCTCTTACGTTTCCCATACCTTGTACACTGAATCATGTGCTTAGTATTTGGACATCTACCGTATTCAATGTATGGTAAATTCTTTAATAATAATGTTGTGGTGTTATGTAGTATAAATATTATTATTCAACCATATTCATCTATACGTCCATATTTTATCGTGATCATTATCCTATATAAATTTTATTAAATATTCATTTTTACTCGTGTCAATCTATGAAACTCAAAACTTCATGCATTCGTTCGAAAACGCACAAACACGTTCTCGTATTATTTTTTTAATTTTTATTTTTAATTATATCACCTCTCAATGAACTCAAAAATCCTGAGGTAGGTGATCAAATTCCGCGAACTATGGCATAAGTGAACGCTTCAAAGATAAAAAATCTCCTTTCGCTCTGATTCGAATTTATAACATTATCATGCGTTATGTTATATCATGTGTGTCATGTCTCATGTACTTGTGTTGTACTAATAACCATATGTAATAACCATATATAATAACCATATATTGTAACCATATATTATAACCATATATAAATATATAAAAACACTGTAAGAATGGTAAACAACGTAATGTACTTCAATGAAACTGTAATTAAATGTAATGATTTAATATATAATGTAAGAATGTACTTTAATAGAAGTGTAATTAAACAATAATAAGTGAATATGAATTAATTGGTAAATGTAATCGTAATTGTAATGAACCAAAATTAATACATACTCAGTCGTGTACTTAAATTGTACTTATGTACTACTATGAAATAATATCGCCTTCAGAAATGAAGATTCGGCAAAAATATACGATTAGTTTTGTATTTTTTAAAATTTTTATTTGGAATCTTTCAAACATCTGATCATGTGTTTAAAAGGGGGGAACTTAACCTTCAACTGTCTTCCCCCAACATTTAGGCTTATATTATACATGTATTTGTAAAATGAATGGCACTTCATTACGGGACTCTGCTTAGGTCACTGCTACGAGCCTCCCATGTTAGCAGCCTCTCTACGAGGAGGGGGCAGAGGCCCCTTGCATCCTTGATTTTTTTTAGATTCCGGCCTGAGCTATGGTCGAAAGAGGTCGAACCTCTACCCCTGTAAATTCAGAGCACTACCTGTACATTTTTAGAAGTAAACTACAGTAAGAGAAACTTTTTATTTTCCCCTTCGAGCCGTGCTCTCTTCAGAAGAACTTAGTCAGTTAGCAAACGTAACACCTATCTTTAAGAAAGGCGATAAAGGTGCGGCGGGAAATTATAGGCCAATCAGTTTAACGTCTGTTGTAGGTAAGCTACTGGAATCAATAACTAGGGATCGTACAGTCGAACACTTAGAATTCCATAAGCTAGTTAGAAATACGCAGCACGGATTTTAGGCGAAACAAATCTTGCTTAACTAATCTTTTAGAATTTTTCCAAAGCGTGGTTGACGTTTACGATAGACATCGGGCGGTTGATGTAGTGTATTTAGATTTTCAAAAAGCGTTTGACACCGTGCCGCACAAACGACTCATTAAAAAAACTAAGGCTCATGGAATCAGGGGTGTAGTAATAAATTGGATAGAAGAGTGGTTGCGAGGCAGGAAACAGAGGGTGGTCGTTGATGGAGTGGAGTCGTGTTGGGCTAATGTAGCGAGTGGCGTTCCTCAGGGTTCTGTATTGGGCCCCTTGCTTTTTCTTATATATATTAACGATTTAGATGTCGGCCTAGTCAGTACAGTTTCAAAGTTTGCGGATGACACGAAGCTGGGTGGTAGGGCGATTAATGACGAAGATAGAGGTAAAATCCAGGAAGATCTGAATAAAATCGTTGATTGGTCAGTCACATGGCAAATGAGATTTTACGTGGATAAGTGCAAAATTTTGCATATAGGTTCGCGTAACGGTAATTTTGCGTATAGTATGTCAGGGAAAGATTAACAAGCGTAGAGCGGGAAAAAGATTTAGGAGTTATAGTCACTAGTGATTTAAAAGTAGCGAAACAAAGTACAGCAGCGGTCAATAAGGCGAACAAAGTGTTAGGTTTTATAGCTCGAAATTTTGAGTACAAATCGCGCGATATTATAGTTCCACTTTATAAATCATTAATTAGACCCCATTTGGAGTACGCTTTCCAATTTTGGAATCCGCATATGCGCAAAGATATAGACAAAATCGAAAGAAATCAAAGACGAGCAACTAAGATGATTCCGTCGCTTAGGTCAAAGTCGTACGAGGATAGGCTTAAGGAGTTAAAATTGACAACACTCGAGACTAGGTGATTAAGGGGTGATCTAATCCAGGTTTTCAAAATTATGAATGGTTTCGATAACGTAGATAGAGATAGCTTTTTCGAAATATCTCAATATAATAGGACTAGAAATAACGGGTGTAAGTTGACAAGTAGAAGGTTCGAGACAGCAGTTGCGAAAAACTTTTTTACGCATACAATAGTAAATAGCTGGAATAGTTTGCCGGTAGAAGTAATTAGTAGCACGTCTATAAACATGTTTAAAAATCGATTAGACGCATATGTTGATAGAAAGGATATAGTTTAAGGTAGTAAAATTAAGGCTTTCTGGGGATAGATCCCACAGCTCAACACAAGTGTTGTGGGATATAGGGAGGCAGCGTCTTGGGTTAGGGGATACTCCCTGTCCTTACACACCCCATTTAAAGAGATTCCTCTGCCGAGCGGTGCCCCCCATAGTACTGTGAGGTATTGAAAAACTCATGATCTTCACTTGCCCCACAAACACCTTTAAATGGGAGACCCAAAATGGATGCACACACATTTCTACATGACTGTACAATCTTTACAACCACACCTACGCTTTTTCTCGTAAGTGTATATATTGTAATGTATATGATTGTAAATTTTGACTTGGTCCGCAATCGATATGGACCGTGACTTGATGGATACCGTAAGGAAATTGACTGGATTCTTTGGATCTGATTTCACGTCTGGCTTGCATCATGAAAAAGGAAAACGATGGTATTTGTCATTTACCATTACGTATTCGGACTATAGTGGATTTAATTACCCCAGAAGAGTTCCTTGTTCCATGCACGGTCTGTGTGTATCATAAAAAACTCAGGGAGCCATTCTGAGTTCATTCCCATATATATATACGTACATATATATATATATATATATATATATATATATATATATATATATATAAGCACACCTTACAAAAAATTAGTCACCCCTAATAGCACCGATAGTAGGAAGTTCAAGGTCACACAGAGGGCGCTGATGTAGCATTGGTAAGTGACAAGTAGCGGTGACGTAGCACACAGGATCAGATCTGTTTCGTGAGGTGGTGAAGAACAAAGTGTGTGTTGGATATAGTCTGCAAAATGGGTCGTGAGGCAGACGTTACTCAATGGAAAAAAGGAGCCATCGTGTTTGGCAGAGCCCACGGACACAAAATGTCTGAAGTAGCCCAATTTTTGGTGTGTCAACGCGTACTGTCCAGCGAGTTTACAAAGAGTGGTGTAGTTCGCAATCAACTGACAATCGACGGCGTAACTGTGGCCGGAAAACAATTCTCGACAATAGGGGCCGCCGCCATGTTTCTCGTCTAGTAACTGCAAATCGTTTTCAAACCAGAGAACAATTGCTCCAAGAAACCAATGAGGTTCTCCAGCGACCAATTTCCGAACGGACATTGCGACGAGAACTGCATGCGATGGACATCTGGAGCAGGGTACCACGGAAGAGGCCGCTGTTAACAGCAAGTCACAAATTGGCACGTTATAAATGGGCTCAGAGGCACAAAAACTGGACTGCGGCCGATTGGAAACGTCTAATTTGGTCCGATGAGTCCCGTTTTTGTTTGTTCTCCAATGATGGGAGGCGACGAGTATATCGCAGGTCCAATGAAGCCTTTAATCCTGAATGCGTCGAAGGTGTTGTTCAGGCTGGAAACAGAAAGTGAAGCGCAGGAATAGACACCCACGGACTCTGGCGGAACTACGGGACCGGCTGATGAACAAGTGGCAGCAAATCGATATTCAGTACATGCACAACCTCGTAGAGTCTCTGCCTCGCCGGATTCGTGCGGTTATTAAGGCCAGAGGCGCCGTCACACGTTATTAGGTACATTCTGAGAGGGGTGACTAATTTTTTGTCCAGTGTACTTATATATATATATATATATATATATATATATATATACATATATATATGTGTTAACCCCTCCGTCTATGGCCCTGAGGTGGTTCGGAGTCGATGGGGGTTCTGGTTAGGAGGCAGCAACGGATATTTCTTCTATAACACTCTAATTCTTTTCCGCCGGTCAAATGGTGGGTCGCCACTCTGTTAAACTCTTTGCTACAGACTCGCCAGACTGTTATGCCAATATGTTCTATGTGCTTGGGTCGTCTCTTTCTTAATTTGGGCAAAGGGTCGCCAGTTGTTAATTCTTCTCTTTTTATAATACTCTGATACTTTCTCTGATACTAAAATTATCGACTTTTCTTTTATAACTTATCGACTTAACTGACTAAGTTCTTCTGAAGAGAGCACGGCTCGAAGGGGAAAATAAAAAGTTTCTCTTACTGTAATTTACTTCTAAAAATGTACAGGTAGTGCTCTGAATTTACAGGGGTAGAGGTTCGACCTCTTTCGACCATGGCTCAGGCCGGAATCTAAAAAGTTAAGGAGGCAAGGGGCCTCTGCCCCCTCCTCGCAGCGAGGCTGCTAACAAGGGAGGCTCGTAGCAGTGACCAAAGCAGAGTGCCGTAATGAAGTGCAATTCATTTTACAAATACATGTATAATATAAACCTAAATGTTGGGGGACGGCAGTTGAAGGTTAAGTTCCCCCCTTTTGAACACATGATCAGATGTTTGAAAGATTCCAATTAAAAATTTTAAAAAATAAATAACTAATCGTATATATTTGCCGAATCTTCATTTCTGAAGGGGATATCATTTCATAGTAGTACATAAGTACAATTTAAGTACACGACTGAGTATGTATTAATTTTGATTCATTACAATTACGATTCCAATTACCAATTAATTCATATTCACTTACTATTGTTTAATTACACTTCTATTAAAGTACATTCTTAAATTATATATTAAATCATTACATTTAATTACAGTTTCATTGAAGTACATTACGTTGTTTACCATTCTTACAGTGTTTTTATATATTTATATATGGTTATAATATATGGTTATAATATATTGTTATAATATATGGTTATTATATATGGTTATTATATATGGTTATTAGTACAACACAAGTACATGAGACATGACACACATGATGTAACATAAGGCACGATAATGTTATAAATTCGAATCAGAGCGAAAGGAGATTTTTTATCTTTGAAGCGTTCACTTATGCCATAGTTTGCGGAATTTGATCACCTACCTCAGCATTTTCGAGTTCATTGAGAGGTGATATAATTAAAAATAAAAATTAAAAAAATAATACGAGAACGTATTTGTGCGTTTTCGAAAGAATGCATGAAGTTTTGCGTTTCATAGATTGACACGAGTAAAAATGAATATTTAATAAAATTTATATAGGATAATGATCAAGGGAAATTAATGACGGGAAAATGTGACGTCCATAGTTATTGAATTTGTACGTATAGTATAAATCATTATTAGGAAGATTTACAAGAACGATTAGAGACAAAGAGTGGGTATTAATGACTAAAGTACAACTACGGGTTCCAATCCTGTTATATGCAATGTGTATGCATAATCTAGGGTCGAGGGTGAGATGCAAGACAATCATAATTAATTATAATACTTCTATAACAAATGGAAAATGGATACGACTAAACCATAGAATGGTAGATCGATGGGTTGTGACACGAACAAAAATAGGAAGCGACAAGTAAATTATTATCTAAACTCGCGTTAAGCGATTTTGGTTCTTATGTAAAAATGAATATTGATTATCATTGCAGTTTTTATATATATATATATATATAGATTATATATATAATATAATATTATATATATATATAATATATACATATAATATAATATATATAATATATACACAGATATATATATATATACATATATATATATATATATAACATATATATAGATATATATATATACATATATACATGTACATTACATATATATACATATATATATACATATACATATACATATACATATACATTCAACTGCAAAGAACACGCAGTATAAATAACGTAAAGAACGACGCTTGTATAGGAGATATTCCGCGCAAGACGAGAAAGAGAGAACGGAACAAATGAAAAAATGAGGTAACCACCTGGGAATCGAACCCGGGATCTTCCGATTGCCGGTCAGACGCGATACCATTACACCATGGACCTCACTCTTCCAAATGCCGTAATTCTTCTACATACTCGCAGAAACCAATGCCCCAAGGGGGCACCTCCCGCATGCCGTAACATTATATACATTCAACTGCAAAGAACACGCAGTATAAATAACGTAAAGAACGACGCTTGTATAGGAGATATTCCGCGCAAGACGAGAAAGAGAGAACGGAACAAATGAAAAAATGAGGTAACCATATATATACATATATATATATACACACATATATATATGTATATACATATATATATATATATATAATGTTATAATAATGTTATAATGTTACAGACCAACAAAGACCATAGGATCCACTCATGGTTGGTCTACCTAACTGTGTTCGTAATTGTTTATGTCCTCCGTGGTGGCGGTGGGTTCCGAACCACAAGAACATAAGAAATTTATGAAAAAAACTGCCTGTACATTGGCAACGACCAATTTTTGCATAACTAATTAATTATCAATTTAAAACTAATTAATTATCGATTTAAAACTAATTAATTATCGATTTAAAAGTAAAGATGGAATCTCTGGATCCAGAGGATCAAGTCATAATAGACTACTATCCACAAATATGTTACACTTTATATCTATTTATATCCAACATGCAAATACATCAGATCCAAAGAATCCAGTCAATTTCATTACGGTATCCATCAATACTAGTACCTTGCCAATGAAAAATAAGTCACGGTCCATATCGATTGCGGACCAAGTCAAAATTTACATATACATTACAATATATATACTTAGGAGGAAAAGTGTAGGTGTGGCTGTAAAGACTGTACAGTAATGTAGAATGTGTGTGCACCCATTTTGGGTCTCCCATTTCAAGGTGTTTGTGGGGCAAGTGAAGATCATGAGTTTTTCAATACCTCACAGTAGTATGAGGGGCACCGCTCGGCAGAGGAATCTCTTTAAATGGGGTGTGTAAGGACAGAGAGTATCCCCTAACCCAAGATGCTCCCTCCGTATATCCCACAACACTTGTGTTGAGCTGTGGGATCGATCACCACAAAGCCTTACTTTTACTCCCTTAAACTATACCCAATCTATCAACATATTTGTCTAATCGATTTTTAAACATGTTTATAGAAGTGATACTAATTACTTCTACCGGCAAACTATTCCAGCTATTTACTATTCTATGCGTAAAAAGGTTTTTGGCAACTGCTGTCTCGAACCTTCTACTTGTCAACTTACACCCGTTATTTCTAGTCCTACTATATTTAGATATTTCGAAAAAGCTATCTCTATCTACGCTATCGAAACCATTCATAATTTTGAAAACCTGGAATAGATCACCACTTAGCCTCCTAGTCTCGAGTGTTGTCAATTTTAACTCCTTAAGCCTATTCTCGTACGACTTTGACTTTAAGCGACTGAATCATCTTAGTTGCTCGTCTTTGAACTCTTTCGATTTTGTCTATATGTTTGCGCATTTACGGATTCCAAAATTGGATCGCGTACTCCAAATGGGGTCTAACTAATGATTTATAAAGAGGAACTATAATATCGCGCGATTTGCACTCAAAATTTCGAGCTATAAAACCTAACACTTTGTTCGCCTTATTGACCGCTGCTGTACTTTGTTTCGCTACTTTTAAATCACCAGTGACTATAACTCCTAAATCTTTTTCCTGCTCTACGCTTGTTAAATCTTTCCCTCACATACTATACGCAAAATAACCGTTACGCGAACCTATATGCAAATTTTGCACTTATCAACGTTAAATCTCATTTGCCATGTGACTGACCAATCAACGATTTTATTCAGATCTTCCTGGATTTTACCTGTATCTTCGTCATTAATCGCCCTACCACCCAGCTTCGTGTCATCCGCAAACTTTGAAACTGTGCTCACTAGGCCGACATCTAAATCGTTAATATATATAAGAAAAAGCAAGGGGCCCAATACAGAACCCTGAGGAACGCCACTCGCTACATTAGCCCAACACGTCTCAGCTCCATCAACGACCACCCTCTGTTTCCTACCTCGCAACCACTCTTCTAGCCAGTTTATTACTACACCTCTGATTACATGAGCCTTAGTTTTTTCAATGAGTCTTTTGTGCGGCACGGTGTCAAACGCTTTTTGAAAATCTAAATACACTACATCAACCGCCCTATGTCTATCGTAAACGTCAACCACACTTTGGAAAAATTCTAAAAGATTAGTTAAGCAAGATTTGTTTCGCTAAAACCGTGCTGCGTATTTCTAACTAGTTTATGTACTTCTAAGTGTTCGACTATACGATCCCTAATTATTGATTCCAGTAGCTTACCTACAACAGACGTTAAAATGATTGGCCTATAATTTCTCGCCGCACCTTTATCGCCTTTCTTAAAGATAGGTGTTACGTTTGCTAACTTGAAATTATCTCGTACGCACCCCTCAGAAATAGATGCATTAAAAATCTTTGTTAGTGGCAAAACAATGCTATCTTTTAATTCTTTCAGTTGTATGGGATATATGGAATCCGGCCCCGGTGATTAACGCGTTTTTATTTTATCAATATAGCGCATTACTTTCCCTTAACTAACCACGATATTATCCAAAATATTACCATTATCAAAAGGTATTATGTTCATGACCGTAGGGATATTCGTTACATCTTCTATAGTAAAAACTGACGTAAAAAATTCGTTTAGCAAGGTAGCCATTTCCTTGTTTTCAGAAACTAGATCTCCGTT
>JAJOZX010003092.1:477500-500000 GCA_023014485.1 Bathynomus jamesi | reverse complement strand
GCTAAGCTTAACCTTTACCTTGTAGTTAGTCTAGGCTGTCCACATGCCTATGCTGAACATGAACGTAATAGCCCGAAAGTTAATGTGTGGTGTGCTCTAGCACGAGATCGAGTGATTGGCCCATTTTTCTTCGCGGAACCCACTGTGACGTCACACAACTACCTCGCTATGTTGGAACATTTTGCAGTACCCAATTTATGACAATAATGTCATCTTTCAGCAAGATGGTGCACCTCCGCACTATGCCAACGTTGTTCGAGAATTCCTTAATGAAAAATTTCCACAGAGATGGATAGGAAGAGGAGGATGGAAGCCATGGCCTCCATGCTCTCAGGACCTGACACCTTTGGACTTTTATTTGTGGGGTTACGTCAAGCAAAGCGTGTACAGTGTACCCATTAGGGATATTCATCACTTGCACGAGCGAATCACGAAAGCTATCGCATCCGTCACTCCTGATGTTCTTGGGCGTGTGTGGCTGGAATTGAATCATCGCCTAGATGTCTGCAGGGCTACCAGAGGAGCCCATATCGAACTACGTTAAATAAAGTTATTCTTTTAGAGTTGTTCTTCAATTTGCCTTTTTTTAATCTCATTATCATGTTTCGTTGCAATAATATAGCTATTTAAAATCCCACCATGACTTTACGGACACACTGTGTATATATATATATTTATATATTTATATATATTTTTATATATATATACAGTATATATAATAATTATATAATATATATAATATATATATATATATATAATATAATATATATATATTTTTAATATATATATATATGTATATATATATAATTTATATATATTATATATATATTATATATTATATATATATTTATATATATATATATATATATATATATATATATATATATATATATATATATACACAGTATATATATATATATATATAATATATATATATACATATATATATATATATATATATATATATATACACTGTATATATATATATATATACCGTATATATATAGATATATATATATATAATACACAGTATATATATGTATATATATATATATATAATATATATATAACCTTACCTTTCAACCTTACAAAGGTTCCACGTGATGATTTCTCATTTCGCGAAGGTCAAGCGTGTCGCCCTCCTTCTCGAGTTGGCCTGGTGAAGTAGTGAGTTGGATTCTTGCGCTCTCCACCTCACATAGCCAGGTACGCCAGGCTCATCGGGGATTGTTCTGAGCCAGGCGTCAAGTCTTCTTTTGAAGATTTACACTGCAACTCCCTTCGTGTTTCTTATGTCTTTGGGCAACTGATTAAATAGTTTTGTCCTCTCACTACAAAACTATTTTCTTTCAGGGTTTAAGGATGTTCCCTGTCTCGCCTTCAATTTGGGAATACGACAGTCTACCGCTTCTACTTTCCACCGTTGTTTTGGGGAGTTATGGGATTCAGAGTAAGATTAGGGACTAGTTTCTCCATTATTTTCCAAGTGTAAATAATGGTGTATCTCTCTCTCCTCCTTTCCAGTGAATATAGGTCTAGTTCTCGTAACCTTTCCCAGTAATTTAGTTCTTTGCACCCATTGATCTTGGCTGTGAAACTTCTTGAATCCCCTCCAGCTGACTAATGTCTTCTTTTTTATATGGGATGTTAGGATCGAGCAGTATTCCAGTTTGGGTATTATCAGGGTTTTCAGTAGAGGGATCATTACATTCCTATCCCTTCGTTTAAAAGTTCTCAATGTCTGACCCGTTATTCTCTTTGCTCTGTTTACTGCTATCTTATTTTGTGTTTCAAATTTCGCATCATTTGTCATTACAACCCCTAAATCTTTTGCTCTGGAATTTCTCTGGACTTCCTGTCCATTTGGGGTATAATATTCCATGCACTTTAGGTCTTCTCTTTTTCCGTACCGTAATAGCTGAATTTCTCGGTGTTAAACTTCATATTGTTGTCTTCCGTCCACTTGTAAATTTTGTTTATGTCGGTTTGTAGAGATCCTATGTCTTCTGGTTTTCGTATTTTTCTACTGATCTTTGTGTCATCTGCAAAGGATGTTACTGTGCTGTCTCTGGTAACGTCCTCATCTATGTCAGTTAGCATGATTATGAAGAGTAGTGGAGCTAATACCGTTCCTTTGGTACTGAGCTGAGGACCTCTGATTCTGATGAAGATACTCCTTGTACTGTAACGACTTGCCTCCGCTCACTAAGGAAATTATATATCTATTTCCCTACTTTTCCTGTTATTCCCATATATTTCAGTTTATGTATTATGATTCCATGGTCACACTTGTCGAACGCTTTAGCAAAGTCTGTGTATAGTACATCATAGTTTTCATTACTTTCAAGTGAATCAATAATGTTGTTGTAGTGTTCCATTAGTTGTGACAGGCATGATCTGCCTGACCGAAACCCGTGTTGGTTATCATTGAATTTTTTCTGATTTTCCAAAAAGTCATAGATTTTCTGTCTAACAATTCTTTCAAATATTTTGGTGAGATGAGATTAAGCGACACTGGCCTATAGTTTTTGGCCTCGGATCGATCTCCTCCTTTATATATTGGGACTATGTTCGCGCTCTTCAGGATGCCCAGTATTTCTCCCGTGTTTAATGATCGTCTCCATATCCAGTATAGGGGCTCAGCGATTGCATTCTTGCAGTTTTTGATCAGTGTGGCATTCCATTTATCCGGTCCTGCCGCTGAGTGTGTTTTTAGTTTCCCAATGACTTGTGCAATATCCTCCGTCGTAAAGTCGAAATCCGTTATACTTTCCCCGTGTGGTTCTTCTCCAAAGAACGCGTTTCTATCGCATATCAGTTTGTCAGTTTTTGGGATACTGAAAGATGATTCATACTGAGCTTTTAATATTTCAGCTACTTCTGTTAGATCATCAGATAAATCACTGTTCTCATTTTTTAAAGGCCCGATAATACCCAGTATAAAATATATATATATATATACACAGTATATATATATAAATATATATATAGATAAACAGTATATATATATATATATATAATATATATATATATATATATATAAATATATATATATATACACACAGCATATATATATATATATATATATATATATACACAGTATATTATATATATATATATATATATATATATATTTATATATACTGTCTATACGTGTTTTATCGAGTGTCCATTGTTATCAATTGAATAAGTGGTTTTCGTTGAAGTGTTTTAAAGAAAACATAGTGTTCGGTGCATTCATTATTAAATTACTTCGTGCTACTAATCATTCATTAACGAATATATTTCATTTATTGACGTTATTCAACACTATATTATTTGATCAAACCAAGGCTACTGCACGTAGCTTGCCTTGTTTTTTTTAAATCTATCACAAACTTGCTGACATAAGGTTCATTTTTCCTTCCTTCGAGAGGTCAGGTAGAATGTGGTCCCGCACCGTGTGAAGAAAAGGAAAAAAGTCGGGTCAAATCGCCGACAGATAAGTGTTATAAATACTCTTGTTTTACAGATCTTTTGTCGGTAGCTTAATTCTATATGCATTTAGTATAAATTTGTGTTACAAGAACCTGTTTCTGCGTTTCAAAACGCGGTAGACCTATTGTAATTTATTAATTTCCAAACGCTCGTTTTTTTTTTGTTTTTTTTTGTTGTTTAACTAATTAAAAGCATGGCACCCCCGTCAAGTACTTGCAGTCGCTGTGAAGGGAAATTTGCCGCTTACGCGTTTACAATGGCTAATAATAATGAACAGTTAGTTTGCAGGTGGTGCTCAAACTTGGAAGTGCTGAGGAACGAGTTAGAACGTGAGAAGGAGGCCAGAGTAAGCCTTGAAGAAAGGGTGATGCTCCTGACGGCAAAATTAGAATCCCTTGAGACTCCAGTTGCGACCCCTCCTGCCTCAGTTTCTATTAATAATATAAATAGTATTAATAGCCCTCTCTCTTCTCCTAGTTCCCAACCCTTCGTTCGAGTGCGTAATGGAGCCCCATTGAGAAAACCTAAGACATGTCTACCAGTAATAACAAACAATAAGTTTTCTGTTTTAGGTTTGAAGATGATGATGAACCGGAAATACGACTCGTTGGCGATTCCATTGTTCGAGGACAGCTCGAGGAATTCTGTGGGAGAAACCCTCGTCGTAGGCGCCGTTACTGCTACCCTGGTGCAAGGGTGGAGGATATAACTAATAGTGTTGACCAATTTACAGATGGTACCTCCGAGGACACAACGTATGTTATTCATGTCGGTACTAATAACGTTTTAAATTCTAGATCGGAAGAACTGCTGGCTAGGTACAGGGACTTACTAGAGCGATTAAAGGAAAAAACTAATAAGATTGTTTTAACAGGTATACTTCCTCGAATTATCCATCGTAACGATTTCTACAGCAAGGCGACCTATATTAACAATAACCTAAAGTCTCTTTGCCAACAGGAAGGAGTGCATTTTGAATTTTTGGAACAGTTTCTACGGCAGGAGGGACTTGTTCCTCGGAGATGGACTTCATCTTAATGACGTGGAGCTGCGCGTTTAGGAAGACTATTTCATAATACTGTCTCTTCTTTTCAGGCTGCCGTAACTCGAACGGTCCCAGCGTAAATTCCACAAATTTCCACTGCGCTCGCGAAGTTGTCGCAATTACAAACAATTTGAAGGTTCTATCCTTAAATGCTCGTAGCCTACGAAATAAAATAAACGAATTTTTTTCTTTAATTGCTTGTAAAGACTATGATATAATTGCGATAAATGAATCGTGGCTTAGCACTGAAACTCGTGACTTTGTAGGGGAGTATCAAATTAAAGGTTATAGACTTTTTGTTAAAAACAGAATAGGTAGGCGAGGAGGCGGTGTTATGTTGTATATCAAAGATAATATAGCGAACGTTATAGAAGTAAAGCACACAATTCCAGAACCGATAGATTCGACTATAGCAGAACTTAAATTGAACGATTTCAAACTTCTTGTTGCGGTTATATATAGGCCCCCTAATCAAACAGCTGATACGGACGAAGCGTTATATCGTGAACTAAAGAGAATAATCGGTAGTGAGCAGGCTTTAGTTATGGGTGACTTTAATTGCGCTAACGTAAATTACGATACAATGCAGGGAGACGCGGAAGGTAATCGTTTAGTTAATTTTCTCGAGGATAGCTTTCTTATTCAAAAGGTTGGGGAACCTACGAGGTTGGACAGTATTTTAGATTTAGTAATAACTACGGATGATAGGCTAATTACTGATCTTCAAATAATAGAACCGTTGGGCAATAGCGATCACAATATGGTAGAGTTTGTCCTCTCAGTAAGTCACTCGAAACCAGCTAACTCGACGAAAATTCCTAACTTCCAGCACGCAGACTTTAGTAAATTTCGAAATAAATTGTCACACGTCAATTGGGAAAACGTGATGGGGAACTCCAACGCAAAACTAATGTGGGAATCGTTCGAAACAGTATTTAGGACTATAAATGAGGAATGTGTACCGTACAAAATTAAGCGTGCGAAAGTAAACAACAAGCCCTTGTGGTTTACTTCTAGAGTAGGAGACATTATAAAGAGTAGAGATAGGGCTTATAGGCTACATAAGTGCGATAAAGACAATTTGTGGTTACGAAACAACTACATATCTCTAAGGCGTGAAGCGAAAAGTGTAATAAAAAAGTCCAAGCGCGAATTTGAAATCTCCATAGCTCGTGACGGTAAAGAAAACCCCAAGCGATTCTTTCAATACGTCAATAATAGAAATCCAGTAAAAAGCGTCTTGGGGCCTTTGAAAAATGTAAACGGAGATCTAGTTTCTGAAAACAAGGAAATGGCTACCTTGCTAAACGAATTTTTTACGTCAGTTTTTACTATAGAAGATGTAACAAATATCCCTACGGTCACGGACATAAT
Organism: Bathynomus jamesi; assembly: GCA_023014485.1. Classification (NCBI taxonomy): domain Eukaryota; kingdom Metazoa; phylum Arthropoda; class Malacostraca; order Isopoda; family Cirolanidae; genus Bathynomus; species Bathynomus jamesi. The sequence goes on along the minus strand of JAJOZX010003092.1, from coordinate 494,104 downwards.
ACCGTTTGATAATGGTAATATTTTGGATAATATAGTGGTTAGTGAAGGGGAGGTAACGCGCTATATTGATAAAATGAAAACGCGTAAATCACCGGGGCCGGATTCCATATATCCCATACAACTAAAAGAATTAAAAGATAGCATTGTTGTGCCGCTAACAAAGATTTTTAATGCGTCTATTTCTGAGGGGTGCGTACCAGATAATTTCAAGTTAGCAAACGTAACACCTATCTTTAAGAAAGGCGATAAAGGTGCGGCGGGAAATTATAGGCCAATCAGTTTAACGTCTGTTGTAGGTAAGCTACTGGAATCAATAATTAGGGATCGTATAGTCGAACACTTAGAAGTGCATAACTAGTTAGAAATACGCAGCACGGATTTAGGCGAAACAAATCTTGCTTAACTAATCTTTTAGAATTTTTCCAAAGCGTGGTTGACGTTTACGATAGACATCGGGCGGTTGATGTAGTGTATTTAGATTTTCAAAAAGCGTTTGACACCGTGCCGCACAAAAGACTCATTGAAAAAACTAAGGCTCATGGAATCAGGGGTGTAGTAATAAATTGGCTAGAAGAGTGGTCGTTGATGGAGCGGAGTCGTGTTGGGCTAATGTAGCGAGTGGCGTTCCTCAGGGTTCTGTATTGGGCCCCTTGCTTTTTCTTTATATATATTAACGATTTAGATGTCGGCCTAGTCAGTACAGTTTCAAAGTTTGCGGATGACACGAAGCTGGGTGGTAGGGCGATTAATGACGAAGATAGAGGTAAAATTCAGGAAGATCTGAATAAAATCGTTGATTGGTCAGTCACATGGCAAATGAGATTTAACGTTGATAAGTGCAAAATTTTGCATATAGGTTCGCGTAACGGTAATTTTGCGTATAGTATGTCAGGGAAAGATTTAACAAGCGTAGAGCAGGAAAAAGATTTAGGAGTTATAGTCACTGGTGATTTAAAAGTAGCGAAACAAAGTACAGCAGCGGTCAATAAGGCGAACAAAGTGTTAGGTTTTATAGCTCGAAATTTTGAGTACAAATCGCGCGATATTATAGTTCCACTTTATAAATCATTAGTTAGACCCCATTTGGAGTACGCGGTCCAATTTTGGAATCCGCATATGCGCAAAGATATAGACAAAATCGAAAGAGTTCAAAGACGAGCAACTAAGATGATTCCGTCGCTTAGGTCAAAGTCGTACGAGGATAGGCTTAAGGAGTTAAAATTGACAACACTCGAGACTAGGAGGTTAAGGGGTGATCTAATCCAGGTTTTCAAAATTATGAATGGGTTCGATAACGTAGATAGAGATAGCTTTTTCGAAATATCTCATATAATAGGACTAGAAATAACGGGTGTAAGTTGACAAGTAGAAGGTTCGAGACAGCAGTTGCAAAAACTTTTTTACGCATAGAATAGTAAATAGCTGGAATAGTTTGCCGGTAGAAGTAATTAGTAGCACGTCTATAAACATGTTTAAAAATCGATTAGACGCATATGTTGATAGGGTATAGTTTAAGGTAGTAAAATTAAGGCTTTTGGTGATAGATCCCACAGCTCAACACAAGTGTTGTGGGATATAGGGAGGCAGCGTCTTGGGTTAGGGGATACTCTCTGTCCTTACCACCCCATTTAAAGAGATTCCTCTGCCGAGCGGTGCCCCCCATAGTACTGTGAGGTATTGAAAAACTCATGCCCACAAACACCTTTAAATGGTAGACCCAAAATGGGTGCACACACATTTCTACATTACTGTACAGTCTTTACAGCCACACCTACACTTTTCCTCGTAAGTGTATATATTGTAATGTATATGGTTGTAAATTTTGACTTGGTCCGCAATCGATATGGACCGTGACTTGATGGATACCGTAATGAAATTGACTGGATTCTTTGGATCTGATATATTTGCATGTCCGTTATAAATAGATATAGAGTGTAACATATTTGTGGATAGTAGTCTATTATGACTTGATCCTCTGGATCCAGAGATTCTATCTTTAGTTTTAAATCGATAATTAATTAGTTTTAAATTGATAATTATTTAGTTTCGTAAAAATTGGTCGTTGCCAATTTACCGGCAGTTTTTACATAAATTTCTTATGTTCTTGTGGTTCGGAACCCACGTAAAATTGTAGGTCCCCTCCGCCACCACGGAGGACATACACAATACACGATTACGAACACAGTTAGGTAGACCAGCCATGAGTGGATCCTAGGTCTTTTAGGTTTGAAACATTATAACATTATAACATTATATATATATATATATATATATATATATATATATATATATATATATATATATCAAAGCTATTGACTTCTCCTTAGGGAATCGGAGCTTACAGATGAAAAGAAGGATCAACACAACGGCAAACATTTTCATTTATTTGTACATCAGACGTTTCGACAAATCTTTTGTCATCATCAGTGAGTTAAGTCTTAAAACCTTAAAACAAAATTGAAAAGTGAAAGTTACATCAATACAATATTAAAACCATTAAAATTAAAACCTTAAAGCAAAATGAAAATTGCTTCAATACAAAATTAAAATCATTTAAATTTCATCACTATAAAACTAAAATTAAATTAAATTTCATCACTATAAAAACTAAAATTAAATTACCTCAATAGGTAAATACACAATGTTTACATCCACCTCCATACTTGGCAAAGTCTAAGGGAACACTGGATGGTCAGAGGATTAGAAAGGGTATGTCTGTGAAAAACGGTTGGTTAGTCAAAAGATCGTAATTTGTAGGATGAGCTATTATTATTAAGGGAGGGTTTGTTTCTATAGATGTACAAAGATTCTAAAATTCGGAGTTCTGTAAGGTTATTGGATCTAGTTAAAATTTCAAACTGAGTTTTGTGAAGGGGATGGTCGTTTTCATTACTGTGGTTTCTAATTGCTGATTGTGGAGGGCTACTGAGGGGACGGTTGGTACGGACTGACAAGCCCAAATGTTGAGAAAGGCGCACCTCCAGTTGGAGTTGAGTGCTGCCAATATACGCAGCCTTACAGCTGTCGCACGTGTATTTGTAAACAACATTGGGGCATACAGTATTGGGGAATTCATCTTTGAACTTTAAAAAATTTGATAATTTAAGTGGGTTGACGAAGGCGAATCTAAAATTTATTTGGGGATAACTAGACGAGTAGTTTGGACAATTCACCTCGAATACGCAATGATAAATAACCATAAAAAGGTAATTTAATATATCTGGTTTCTTTTTGTACTGTAGTTACGGGGAGTTTAGTATCAAAAGTGTTATTTAAAAATTTCTTTAATTGGTTATCGAATAGATGAGAAGGGTAGTAATTGTTAATAAAGTACTGTTTTAAAAATTTAAATTCTTCGTTTAACGAAAAGTAATCCGAACAAATACGGTAACTTCTTGTTAATAATGTTACTATAGCACTAATCTTATATTTATAAAACATACAACTTAAATAATTGGTTCCCAAGCCAGTAAAAGTTTGTTTCCGAAATAGTGAAGTATGGAACTTATTATGGGCCCGTTTAACTAAAACATCCAGGAAAGGTAAACTATTATTTGTTTCGTTTTCACACGTGTACTTAATATTACTATGTTGTTTATTAAGATAATCAAGAAAAAGTTTTACGTGTGAAGGATGGTTAAATATTAAGAAAGTGTCATCCACGTATCTTCTGTAATATATGGGTTTAAAACTACTTGGACAATTTTTCAACCAAATTTCTTCGTAATGGCAAAGAAATGCATTTGCTAGTGTTGGGCTTAACGGGGAACCCATAGCTACCCCATCAATTTGGCTGTAAAGGTTGCTATTAAATAAGAAAAGATTATCAAAACACACTATTTCGAGAAGGTTTTTAAATTGAGTCTGAGTGAGGCCATTAATAAGAGTTATCAGTAGTGAATAACTTATTTAGTATGATATTTAATGTTTCTTTTAACGGGACATTAGTAAACAATGACGAGACATCAAAACTGGCCATAGTAAGAGAATCGGCATGATTGATCTCTTTTATCTCTTTAGCAAAATCAAACGAGTTGTTAATAGAATAATCATTAAAGGTGAGTTTTGAAAGCAAGGGAACGAAGAATTTGGCTAAATTATAATTGAATGTACCACATGCCGAAAGAATAGGTCTTAGTGGGAAATTTGGCTTGTGGACTTTAGGTAAACCATATAGAATTCCTGGATTAGAACCAGAAGCAAATAAAAAATTGTATGTATTGTCAGCAATAATATTACTATTTTTTAATTTACGCAAACACCTATTAAGTTTATCTTCGAGTTTTAGTAATTTAGACAGAACATTCTCTTTTACCCTTTTAAATTTAGACGTATCCGACAAAATTGTCTCCATTCTATTTATGTAAACTGTTGAATCAATCAGCACTACTCCTTTACCCTTATCCGGTTTTGTAATGATGACAGAGTTATCCTTTTTCAAATTATTAAGAATTTTAAAATCTTGCTTATTAAAGAGGGGAGAAAACACCTTATGGGGTTTAAAATTATAAAAATTCTTAAAAGAGATGCTCTCCACTTGTTTTACCAAGTTATGAAACGAGAAATTTGGTCGGATCTCACAATTCTTAATATTCATGAGAAGATTTTCAAAGCCAGAGAAAAATTTATAAAAATTTAGTTTATAATGAGGTAGATCAAAATTTAAGCCTAACGACAATATTTCTTTCTCTCTAATACTTAAAACTCTATTAGAGAAATTAAAAATAAAATTATCTGGATTATTAAAAAACGACTGAGTGATTCCCAATTTTTCCAATTTGGCAGCATGTATCCTTTTATGTCTGTTGACAATTTTATCACAGCAAGTTTGAAATTTAGTAACTAAACAATGATAATCAATATAAGACACCCTAGATTTTAGACCAAACAGAGAATTCTTATATTTCAGCTTGAGAAAACTCACTGTTTTAGTTTTCGATTGAAGCTCCAAATTTAATAATTTATGTTGCCATGATTTATATAGTTTGGAGTTATGGAGGCGTTTATTATAAAGTTTAAATCTAAGGAAATTAGGCACAATATTATAACTTTTGCACTTAGACAAGAAACTCTCATCACAAATAGCCTTGTTCAGTTTCAAATAGACTCTTTCACATTGTCTGTAATAGTTCAATGTCGATCGGCCATATCTCTGGGTTAATATCAAAGCTATTGACTTCTCCTTAGGGAACCGGAGCTTACAGATGAAAAGAAGGATCAACACAACGGCAAACATTTTCATTTATTTGTACATCAGACGTTTCGACAAATTATCTTAATAAACAACATAGTAATATTAAGTACACGTGTGAAAACGAAACAAATAATAGTTTACCTTTCCTGGATGTTTTAGTTAAACGGGCCCATAATAAGTTCCATACTTCACTATTTCGGAAACAAACTTTTACTGGCTTGGGAACCAATTATTTAAGTTGTATGTTTTATAAATATAAGATTAGTGCTATAGTAACATTATTAACAAGAAGTTACCGTATTTGTTCGGATTACTTTTCGTTAAACGAAGAATTTAAATTTTTAAAACAGTACTTTATTAACAATTACTACCCTTCTCATCTATTCGATAACCAATTAAAGAAATTTTTAAATAACACTTTTGATACTAAACTCCCCGTAACTACAGTACAAAAAGAAACCAGATATATTAAATTACCTTTTTATGGTTATTTATCATTGCGTATTCGAGGTGAATTGTCCAAACTACTCAAGTCTAGTTATCCCCAAATAAATTTTAGATTCGCCTTCGTCAACCCACTTAAATTATCAAATTTTTTAAAGTTCAAAGATGAATTCCCCAAAACTGTATGCCCCAATGTTGTTTACAAATACACGTGCGACAGCTGTAAGGCTGCGTATATTGGCAGCACTCAACTCCAACTGGAGGTGCGCCTTTCTCAACATTTGGGCTTGTCAGTCCGTACCAACCGTCCCCTCAGTAGCCCTCCACAATCCGCAATTAGAAACCACAGTAATGAAAACGACCATCCCCTTCACAAAACTCAGTTTGAAATTTTAACTAGATCCAATAACCTTACAGAACTCCGAATTTTAGAATCTTTGTACATCTATAGAAACAAACCCTCCCTTAATAATAATAGCTCATCCTACAAATTACGACTCTTTTGACTAACCAACCGTTTTTCACAGACATACCCTTTCTAATCCTCTGACCATCCAGTGTTCCCTTAGACTTTGCCAAGTATGGAGGTGGATGTAAACATTGTGTATTTACCTATTGAGGTAATTTAATTTTAGTTTTTATAGTGATGAAATTTAATTTAATTTTAGTTTTATAGTGATGAAATTTAAATGATTTTAATTTTGTATTGAAGCAATTTTCATTTTGCTTTAAGGTTTTAATTTTAATGGTTTTAATATTGTATTGATGTAACTTTCACTTTTCAATTTTGTTTTAAGGTTTTAAGACTTAACTCACTGATGATGACAAAAGATTTGTCGAAACGTCTGATGTACAAATAAATGAAAATGTTTGCCGTTGTGTTGATCCTTCTTTTCATATATATATATATATATATATATATATATATATATAATATCTATATATCTATATATAGAGTATATATATATATATATACAGTATATATATATATATATATATATATATATACAGGGTGGGGCACGGGAATCAAGTGTTTTTTGAATAGCTAGTAATCGGCCATTAGGAATGGGAGGGGCGTGCGGTAGGTAGCATTCCATTCCTGGGTTCATAGCATTTAACTTTAACTAACACTCACCTTTATCTTTCAGGTGCCATCATGGAGCAGTGGACGTTAGAACACCGCATGTTCGCGTATGATCATTTTCTTAGGAGTGGCGAGTCAGTGACAGCAGTTCAGCGTGCGTTTCGCCGCAGATTCAACATTCATCGAAATGACTCTGTTCCCGCTCGTGACACAATCTTACGTTGGGTTAACAATCTTCGAACAGGAGGCTCAATAATGAAAACAAAACCGAAGGGGCCGCAACGCACTGTGCGTACTCCAGAGAACGTTGAAAGGTCAGACAAGCGATGTTGAAAAGCCCAGGCCGCTCTGCTCGGAGACATTCAGCTGCACTCGGAATCAGCAATCGTACTGTTAGACGGATTTTGCATGAAGAATTACATTTTCACCCATACAAGTTAGCGATGGTGCAGGAATTGAATGTAAACGATTGCCCCCAACGACTGAATTTTGCACAGGAAATGCTTGCACTTTATGAGCAGAATGAAAACATGATGGTGGTAATGAGTGATGAAGCCCATTTCCACCTTAATGGGGCCGTCAACAATCAAAACTGTCGGTATTGGGCTGCTGAAAATCCGCGACAACTCCATGAAAAACCGCTGCATAGCCCTAAGGTTACAGTTTGGTGCGCGGTGGGAAAGTTTGGCGTCATCGGTCCCTATTTCTTCGAACAAAATGGGGTTACCGTTACCATAACATCTGGGCGTTTCATTGAGATGGTGAACACCTTTTTCATCCCTGAGTTACGAAGAAGACGTATTGCTCGTCGACATTTGTGGTTTCAGCAAGATGGGGCCACGCCACACACCGCCAGAGCGTCAATGGCTGTTCTTCGCCCCCTGTTTCCCAACCATCTCATTTCGAGATTTGGTGACATTGCATGGCCCCCTCGGTCCCCTGACTTGTCCACATGTGACTTCTTTCTATGGGGGTACCTCAAGTCACGTGTCTACGAGGACAAGCCCCGTACATTAGATGCATTGAAGGAAGCGATCCGTCAACAAATCATCCAAATCAACAGAGACCTGCTGGGAAGAGTGGAGGCCAATTTTCGTAAACGCCTTCAACAATGCGTCGACGGCCAAGGACATCATATGCCAGATATAATTTTCGGTACATGATTATTATGACATGAAATGCTATGTTCTTACGAATGTTGTTCTACCAATATATTTTCTTTAGAAAAATAAATATCATTTTCCTGATTATTCCAAAAACACTTGGTTCCCGTGCCCCACCCTGTATATATATCGCTCATAAACATTCGTACAGAAAAATACGTGTTATATTCGGCCTTATCTTTTGTGTTATTCTGTAGTATGAGGGCAAAAACGGAGAGATGGGAAACGGAAAAAGGAGCGAGAAGAAAAGAGTAGAAAAAGGTAAAGAGGGCTAAAATGTGGAGAGTGTTGGGGAAGAGTGGGGTTAATTGGGGGTGATAAAATAAGAGGGGGAGAAATGCCAAGGGGGAGCCTGATAAGAATATATATATATATATGTGTGTGTGTGTGTGTGCTGTGTGTTTGTGTGTGTGTGTGTGACATCATATTATGAACTTTAGCGGCAACTATTTTAAAAGAAATAAAATAATATATATGTGTGACATCATACTATGAACTTTAGCGACCACCATTCAAATCTGTCTTAAGAAAAGTGATATTACACCATCGGAACTCAAACCCCCGACCTCACTGTGAGAGCTAAAATGCTTATATATATATATATACACACACATATATATATGTATATACATATATATATATATATATATATATATATATATATATACATCTATAATTAACTACAAAATAAGAAGCCACAACCACAATTATATGTGCGTGACGTCATACTATGAACTTTAGTGGCAACCACTTTAAAAGATAAAAATTCGATTTATATATATACAGTAAGTCCTCTATTGTTTATAGCGAAATCGTGTAAATTGAATCACATTTTCTCATAGAGAGAATTAGCATAGGGGATAAGCGTGTTCAGCTCAAGAATTTTTTTACACCAAAATTAAAATATATGCCTGCATACAAGAATTATATAGAACGTAATGCTTATGATATACGTACATTAATAATAAAATATAAAATACGTTATGTAATTTTATACGTACTGTACTTATCAGAGATGGCTCCAATTACTGCTTAAAGGTGGAACCTCATCACCGAAGAACGCCTGTACATATTTACATATACGCGAACGCAAATAGTTCCTCCAGCCGATTCGCCAGTTGTTAAATCGCGTAAACGCGGATCACGGTCACGTACACCGAATAACGTTTTGTCGATCGTGTATAAGCGAATCCCGGTAAATCGCGTTTACGTATAAAGAGGACTTACTGATTTGTGTGTGTGTGTGTGTGTGTGTGTCTTTGTGTGTGTTTGTGTGCGCGTGTCTGACGTCATAGCATGAATTTTTCCGCCACCTTTCAAATCTCTCAGACATAACAGTGATGTTACATCATTGGGAGTCGAACCCCCAACCTATCCTACGTTCGAGCCCTTTTGCATTATTTCTCAGTTTATTTGTAGTATTGTTACCATTCATCTACTCCTATAACTTGTAGCCAGCTACAATGATAAGGGTACCATAACTCAAGTGGTATGCACAGAAAAATACATGGCGTTGAATAATGCTGTGTTTCTAAGTCCATCACCATCGGACGTGTGCGCCCGCGAGACTGAGTCCACACCCAACATAATACGAAGACGCATACATAGACTGGGCGGACGTTAAATATACACGTGTATATATATATATATATAAATATAAATTGAGGCCTTCCGAAGCAAAAGTAGCACAAGCGCCATTTTTTTTAATCGTCAGAAAACGCGTTGAAAATTATGCGACCTTCGGACAGAGATATTTTTTATTATTTTTCGCGGGACTTTCGACAATAAGAACATTCGCGTTTCTGCAATTCATCCATTACGATATGTGTATGGTCTGAAGAACCTCAGTGAGTATAACTTATTTTTGCCCCGGATGGCGCTTGTGCTACTTTTGCTTCGGAAGGCCTTTTATATATATATATATATATATATATATATATATATATATATATATATATATACACATATCAGTGGCGACAGAGGGTGGCAGGCAGATCAGGCTGAGCCTGACCTGTTATTTCTCCTGCTAGAGACTTTAAAAAACTAACATAAAAAACTAACAATACACAGTCCCATCTCTTGTCAAGATGTCAGGCTAAAAATTTCCATACATTCATCTATCCTCTAAACCCCAGTGAGGGTGGGGAGAGAGACGCGGGAAAAGTGGGAAGAAATGTAGCTAAAAATTTGAATCAGATACCTTTACTTTATAAAACATGTTAAATGACCATGTTAGGATTTATAAATAAGGTTATATCGCTATTTGCATATACACTGTGACTGTACATAAAGTTAATTATTATCGTATTATTATGCAGCTTCTCAAATAACAAAGCCTTACAACTCGCATAAAAATACACAATTCCACTTCTTGTCAGGCAAATAATTTTAAGCCTGACGTCTCTCTTTGAAACCTGTTATTATGTAACTTATGATTTATTTATAATGTTATAAAGTCATTTGGATATTCACTATACGTAAAGTTAATTAGTATTTTAATTGATTTATTACTTTGTATTCACCGAATAACCAAGTTTTAATGTTCGAAGTCAGGCAAATTCGTTTCTGCCTGACGACTTGCTGCTGTGCTAAATGTCCAAAATGCTGCGCTCAATTGACAAATCTTTTTTTTTAAACTTAATCTTGTTTTCAATAATATGCATATTATATACTTTCTAAGGTGGGCTGTGTGAAAAATAATTGTCGAAGTTACTTAACCTTCAAAAATTAATTTACTTCAAGGAAAAATTTGGTGAAAATTAATTCATAGCCAAATTGCTATTGGTATGACGTCACGTGGTGACGTCAACGCGTTGCATGCGAGGTGGTACAACCTTGGCTTAGAAGTGTAACAGCCTTGAAGGAACGATTTGAATGCATTCAGTTCTCATTTTTTGAGCTGTTGAATTCATTAATGTTTGCAGTATATAAAGAAAATTTCTCCCAAAACTTAATAGAGCACTTGAATATACAGTAAGTACAGTAATCTATTTGACGTAAAAGCTTTAACGTGAGAATTAAAATACATCTATCAGGACTCCGATTTTTGTCAGAGGAAACATGGAAAAGAAATTTTAAAGCTTTGTCTTGACCTTGGACTTACAACAGCCTTACCTGAAACGATTAAATTAATTCGGCTCCTTTCGACAATCCCTGTAACCAGTGTTTCAACGGAAAGAAGTTTTTCAACGCTTAACAGAATAAAGACGTACCTACGGAATACCATGTCAGAGGAAAAGTTGTCTAGTTTAGCAAGAATTGGCATAGAGAAAGAAATTGTAATATCGCTGGAGAAGAATAAAATGTTGCACAACGAAGTAATTGAAGAATTTGCATTAAAACCAAAAAGATTGGAGTTCATGTAAAAATAAATAAGGTAAAGCGATGTTTTGTTTCCTAAATTTATGCCAGTTAAAAATATTCTAATTATCATACATAATACATATCACAGTGAAATAAGTATAAAATTACACAGTATATATATATATATATATATATTATATATATATATATATTTAGGGTGTCTCTTATTTTCGAAGTGTTGATTTTTTAGGTTGCGCCCCCTCAACCAGTTCCATTGGTTGAAAAACATCACATATAAATTTTTTTGGATTGAACAATTTTTAGAGGTCGCCCCCGCTTATTAAAGTTCATAAAATATAGCTATTATTTATGCAATTAATATTTGAAATTACTAGCAGTTGTCAAGTATACTAAACATATGTTTTTAATTAATTAATCATCATATTTATGATGAATTCAATTAAATGAATATATTAGAGATAATTGTCAAGTTTGTAGCTGAAAATATTGCTTGATAAGACAAGATCAACCTGTTTAAACATGTTTCATCAAGAATGCTCCAGATTATGTTGCAATTGTTTATTTGTCATCATTCAGTGTTCTGCTGTCATAAGTAAAAGGTGTGTAACTGTGTATCACTATACTTCTTTTTTGCTATTATCAGATAATAAACTATGTTATTTATATTTTTCACAATTATTTATACTGATTTTGTTATTAGTGTTTGAAAAAAATTTAATGAATTTAATGAAAAAATTAGAATTTATGCTCTTATACACATATTATGAAGTTTTAAACAATGTTGCTATTTGTCACAAAGAATTTAATTTAGTTCAATGGAAATTTTACCTGACATGTGTTTCATGATCTGTGTTTCTATCAGTGGCGTCACTAGAGGGGTGCGGGGGGTTTTTGTGCAGTGTTTGAGCAGAAATTTATTATTTTTTATAAAAATATCCCTGTAGTTAGTTATAACAACAAAAACATTTTTCGTAAGCCCAGCTTACATGTATCAATATACCTACAAGGCTAAAACTCTATGCTAATTTACTTTTTGAACCTTCTAATGCGCTCCGGTCAGAGCTGTCATTATTACCCAATTACAATGACGCTTCGAATCACGTGGTTTCGTCTGCACGCTCTACAAGCACGCGCTGTTGTTTTCGTTGCTGCTGGTGTTTTTATAGTCGCTGATTTTGTCAAATTTTCTGTTGTTTTAGCTACAATATTGTGGTAATTAGTATTTGTGAACCTATATCAATAACTTTTTTGAGAATGAAGTAGTAATTAAAGGAAAAGAAGGAGAAAAATAAAAAAAGGCTTCCGCCTCTCATTGTTGCAGCCTCAAATTTATGAGTATATTTCCATATGCATTTGTCTACAACTTCTACATTATTTGGGCCGTTATTGATTATGCAAACCTAATCCATTAATGTATCTCATGTAACGGTAAAGTTTAACGTTAAAATGAACATAATTTTGATGTAGTTCTTAAACGTTTTTACTTCGAATTCTATTGTTTTCTTACCGAATTTTCACTTTAACCACATGAAACTATGTAAATGTAAATACATTTAGGCTGTGCGTATGATATTGTAATTTAAAGGAGTAATTTTAATTTTGCTAGTTGTTTATGTCACTACTATTGCCATTACATTCAGTGATATACGGGAATTACGATTTACGAGTAACATTAGTACAAAAAACATTACTAAGGATTCTGTATGGTCTGGTACGGGAGGAGGTCCATGGGGGGTGGGTGACACCATGAGTTACCGCACTGGGTGACACCAACCCTAGTGACGCCACTGTTTCTATTTCCAATAAAATAGCAAAATATAAATTTCTACTACAAAAATATTTATTCCTTGTTTCTTAGATTAAAAAATAATAGGAATAATAATTGAGAAAAATACGTTAGATTTATAAAATAGACCAAATTAACTTTGTTATGTCTACCAAATTTTTTTTTTTTTTGTAATTTAAAAAAGTCAAAACAGTGATTTAGCCCTGCTCTACAAAACCATAACACTACATTAATATTTTGTTTTCTTATTTTGCAGATGAATACAAGAAGACCATTCTATTTGCTCGGATCTACAGTAGATGATATTAAAGGCTCAAAGCTGCCCCCATATAGGCAAGCTTTTGGTTATTTTATGCACCTCCACAGAGAGAAAAACATGACAATCCGCGATGCTCTGCGTCAATCTATTCGAGCCACAATAGTTATCTGGGATAAGGCCAATATTCCTACTCAGCAGGAACCTCGTGCCATGAAGAAGTTAGAGAATTTCTTTAACGAATGGACTTGCTTAAAGAAGCATGCTTCCAGAACAAGCCAGAGCCATAAAACCAAGGAGGCTGATTTTGTAGAGCGATTGGAAGATCTCTTTGACATCGCCCATGGAGACGCTGAGAAGCTGATCAAGAATCGTGAGGACTGGGAGTTCCTTCAACTGCAAAGACAAAAAGGTCGTCCTGGCTCAATCGGTGGTGTGGACACTGTACATCTTCACCGCACAAAAAATGCAGTCAAACGGTTGGAAGCTGAGGCAGAGAGAAAAAGAAAGTCAGAATCTTTGATGGAGGCGTCTACTAGTCAAGTTGTACTGGCTTCTTCCACATCTTCCAGCAACACTGATGAAAGTGAGAATGAGGAGGAGGAGCCCAAAGGAGCTTGTGCTTTACCAAAATCTAAGAAAAAACGAGGCATGAAAAACATCATGACTATTCAGATGTCTGCTGCCCTGGATCGTACACAAATTTCCTCTAGAAAGGCAACATTTATCCTCGCAGAGGCAGCTAAAAGCTTTGGTTTGGACGCTTCAGATTACAACATAAACCAACATTCTATCCATCGCCTTCGAAATAAGAACCGAGCTCGTCATGCTAAAGAACTTAAGGAGCATTTCCATGGAGAATGTTCTATGACAGTCCACTGGGATGGCAAGATGATGGAGGACCTCACCTCGCACAAGCACATTGATCGTCTCCCAGTACTTGTGTCAGGACCTGGTGTTGAACAGCTGCTTGGTGTCCCCAAAATCCCAAACTCAACTGGAGAAGCACAAGCTGAAGCCGTCTTTAACTGCCTGAATGAATGGGGAATTACAGAGAGAGTAAAAGCAATTTGTTTCGATACAACAGCTTCAAACACGGGTCAATATAGTGGAGCCTGTGCTCTCATCGAAGCAAAATTGGGACATGATGTTTTGTACTTGCCTTGTAGACACCATGTTTTAGATTTATTGTTGGGAGCTGCATTTGAAGCAACATTGGGATCTACATCAACTGGTCCAGAGATATTGATCTTTAAGCGTTTTCGTGACAATTGGACTTCTGTTGATCAAAGCCAGTTCCAAACAGGTGAGACAGACACGATTACTAAAGAAGCAATTATCCAGTCTAAAACTGAACTAATTCAGTTTGCTAGATCCCAGGCACCTATGCTACGGGATGACTATCAAGAACTTTTGGATCTGTCCATCATCTTTCTTGGAGGTGTCCCCAATAAAGGCATCAAGTTTCGTGCACCAGGTGCCATGCATCGAGCTCGCTGGATGTCCAAAGCGCTCTATTCTATCAAGATGTGGCTTTTTCGAAACCAGTTCAAGATGACTAAGACTGAAGAACGAGGAATTCGAGATCTTTCCCTTTTTTCTGTTCTCATCTATATGAAGGCTTGGACAACATCCTCACTCCCTATTGAAACCCCATTTAATGACTGGCTCCTTATGAGGTCATTGATTAATTATCCTAACAAAAAGATTTCTGATGCAACTAAAAAAAAGCTCTCTAACCACTTATGGTACCTGTCTGAAGAAGCAGTTGGTCTTGCTTTCTTTGATGAGCGAATTACTACAGATGTAAAGAAACGCATGGTAAAGGCATTAGAAGATGAGTCCACTGATAGACCACCCAAGCGTCCTCGGATTCCTGAATCGACCTTCTGCTCTGGTGAAGGACTACACCAACTTGTTACAAGAAATACTAGAGAATTCTTTACTAAGCTGAATTTGCCAGAAGGATTTCTGAACAAGGCACCCAGCACTTGGACATCCAACTGTGAATATTTAAGGGCCAGAGCTATTGTTGCAGCTCTATCTGTTGTAAATGACCGGGCAGAACGTGCAGTAGCTTTAGTTCAAGAGCTGAATAAGAAATTGACAGTGGGGGAAGAGCAGCTCCAGTTCCTGCTCCAAATTGTTGCAAAACACTGCCAGAGTCACCCAGTTCCATCAAAAACTGTTCTTCTCAAAAAATAACCATCAATGAGGTCGCACCTTAAAATACACCATATTGTATAATCATTGTATATTAAATAAATGTTGTATAAGGAAATAATCTAATTAAAGTAATTAAAGTATGTAAATAGCACTGGCATTTTGAATTTATCTCTATATAATAAACTAATGTTTTTTTTGTAGCAATGCTTCATTGCTGATGGTATATAAAAAAAGAGCCAGGAAGGATTTTGGATAGGAGAAAAAGGATTGGGATAAAGAAGGATTGTGGACCAAAGGATGGATTATAACAACATCAAGGATAGGTTAGAAAAGGATCAATGATAAATAAGAAGGCCTTTCCTTATAAAAACGAATCAAACTAAAAAAAGAAGGAATGAATTATGTGTATAATGAGCATAATCATATGTCAGGAGCTATTATGCCATGGTCACCATTTTTATTAGCCGGGGGCGACCCCTAAATATGAGCCAATTTGTGTCAAACTTTCAAGTTTTCGTTTTTATGCTAAATGGAACTATTTTAGGGGGCGCAGATAAAATAATTCAACATTTCAATTTTTGACTACCCAATAAGAGACACCCTAAATATATATATATATATACACACAGTGGTGGGCACCGTTAACCAAAAAGTTAACTTCGATAACGATAATCCGTTAACCCCAATTTTTAACTCCGATAACGATAATCCGATAATTTTACTACAGAGTTAACGGAAGTTAACGATAATCCGTTAACGATAACTATTTCTTTACAAACATTTTAAAAAATCAAGGAAAAAAGCTTTAAAACCCATAGAAAATGTTTATTTATGCAAAATCCAACAATAAATAGGTATTTAACTGAGAATTTACCAGAGAATTATTATGGCGGGAACTGAAAGGTAAAATTAAATTGTAGGCACATTTATTAACGACTATGACACAATGTGCTGGTTGCCCTTGAGAAAGACCAACTTCTCAAAGTTAGGCCCACCTACCAGTCTTGACCTCTTGGGCCTCCCCAACCTCCCCTTGCGAGATCTGGAAGCAGACTGAAGTTATGGTGGTTTGAATTCATTCGCGGAGCGGTGATCTTCCGTGAATGACTCCTCGCAGTTAACGTGTTAACGGACTTTAACAGACTAAATATCGAGTTATCGGAAGTTAACTGGTCCGATAACGATAA